>JBBMFX010034351.1:0-11853 GCA_037832545.1 Rhabdalestes septentrionalis
TAGTAGTAGTAGTAGTAGTAGTAGTAGTAGTAGTAGTAGTAGTAGTAGTAGTAGTAGTAGTAGTAGTAGTAGTAGTTAAAGCAGCAGTTATAATGGTATGACAGAAAGTGTGTTGAACAGTTATTGTGGGCAGGTGGACCAAAATGATTTTTTGCCACCTGGCATTTCATGTAACCACAGACACAAATACCACAAAGCCAGTGGTGGTGTAGTAAGCTAGGCTTGTCTCGTAGACTTTGGCATTCGATTTGCTAGGACCGGAAATTAATTTACTTGCTGCATGAGTCCACGGAAGTGGAAGCAGGAAGTGTGAAAAGGCCTATTGATTTGTTCTACTACATTTTCCATTCCAGTTTCCTTCCTTTCAATACTCACTGTGTTGTTGTAGCTTATACATGTGAAGACAATGTCCACATTCACTGCATCACTTTGCTCTGTGTAAACTTAGGATATTAATACACATTGTACAGTATATACGTGTGTATACTGTGTGTGTGTGTGTGTGCGTGTGTGTGTGTGTGTGTGTGTATTGCTGAGGTGTGTGTGCTATGTCACTTCTCATGACTCAGTTAAAACAATCAGCAAGGGTTGATTTTCTAACACCTCTGTCTCTGTGTCTCTCATTCTCTCTCCCTCTCTCGCTTTGTGCCCAGGCATCCAGACTTCTTTTGTTCATTTGCATGTTGATTCTCTCGGACAAAACCTGGACTGAGTGTTTAATCATTAACACTTACAACCCAAACAACCACACAAGCCCCTCTCTCCTGTTACATTGATACACCGCCAACTACCTACTACACTACTTTCTGGGATGCGCATGCACACACACACACACAAACACACACACACACACACACACACACACACACACACACACTGGCAATTACAGAGATCGTATATCCTTTAAACAAGTTCCTGGTATTCTCTGCCCCCCCACTTACACACACACATGGAACAGCTAATGAAGAGCTCGATAATTGCAGTGAGAGCAAACAAGTAAATATTGTTGTAAATATGTAATTGATTTTCTGTGTGTGTCATTATTCCACTTGGTCTGCAACAGTTTACATATTCAAGTAACAGCCACATGCATGTCAGTACCCAAAGCTTCCCAGCAGAACATTACCCAGAACCTCACACTGACTTGATTTCTTCCCATAGCGCCATCTTTCCCAAAGGTGAGCACCGTACACATAAAAGACGTACCTAGACTTCAGCCTAAACCCAATCCTACCCCAAACCTCAGGGAGCCTAAAGAAAGAGTTTTACTCTTTTATTTGTACACAATGAAACAAGGAGCTACTATGAACAAGTCATTCAATTTCATAGAAATATCATTTCTGACACAGACACAGACACACAGACACACACACACACACACACACGCATCCCATAAAAGCTGGAGTTATGGGCGGATGTGCTAGTGTTGGACTCCAGAGTAAAGAGTCTGGGGAGGGAGCAGGAAAGTGTCAGTCAGTGCAGATATGAGTGGAGTGCTTCAGTGATAGATAACCACACACACACAGACACACACACAAACATACTCACACGCACACACTCTCTCTCTCTCACACGCTCTCACACTCTCTCTCTTTCTCTCTCTCTCTCTCTCTCTCTCTCTCTCTCTCTCTCTCTCTCTCTCACCCCCTCTCTCTACGTCTCTCTCTCTCTCACATGCCCATGGCTAGATCATTCCTTTTGCTCTTTCTTCTCTCACAACCTTTACTCATTCTGCTGCTATACTGTCCTTTAGTGTCGAGCACCCACTTATTTTGTCCTTTGCTCACCGTTTCTCACTTTTCTTTCTTTTTCATTGCCTGCTTCCTTTTCTTTCCCATTACTGATAAGAATCTGATGGGGGCAAGATTGGGCACGTTAGCAGGAAGCACTTTCCAACTGTGTCCTGACTCTCTCTCACTGTGTCTTGACTCTCTCTCACTGTGTCCTGACTCTCTCTCACTGTATCCTGACTCTCTCTCACTGTGTCCTGACTCTCTCTCACTGTATCCTGACTCTCTCTCACTGTGTCCTGACTCTCTCTCACTGTGTCCTGACTCTCTCTCACTGTGTCCTGACTCTCTCTCACTGTATCCTGACTCTCTCTCACTGTGTCCTGACTCTCCACTTAGCCCCAAGTTACTCCAGGGAGACTGATCCCCATAGTTATAGAGTGGAAGTTACTTTAGATAAAAGTGTCTGCTAAATGCCATGAATGTAAATGAAAATAAGTTAAACATGAGGCTCTCCATTAAAGTTTCTATTCAAAGTTTTCTTCTGTCACCAATGATATATTGCAGATTTATGTGGAATGTAAAGGAAGTTTGTTTGGTGGGGAAATTGAGGGTTTTGTGATGGATCGAGAATGCAAGAAAGATTTCTTGGTTGGTGGAGAGTGTAATGGAGGACTGGGGGCGAATGTCAGGAGCGTTTCCTGATTGGTAGAGAACAAAAGGGGGGGATTGTGATTGGTGGACGGTGGTGGCTGATCATGATGATCAGCTGGTTTATCATTCGTAAAATTCACCCTCACTCACTCATTCACTCTCACACACACTCACTCACTTTCTCTAACTTAATCTACACTATGGTTGCAGGGACCTATCCCGGGACATGTGGGCGCAAGGCAGGGCCTATCCCTGGGTGGGACATTGTAAAATGAATTCATTTATTTTAATGAGCTCACTCTCTCCCTCTATATCTTTTTCTTTCCATCTCTCTCTATCTATCCAAATTCTTCACTTCAACCTATCTCTTACTCTCCTTCAATACACCTCACGCTTTCTCAGTCTCTCTCTTCCTCTCTCTCTTTCGTGCTTTCTCCTTACATTTCTGTCCTTGTTCACTCTATCTTTTTTCTTTCTTTCTTCGTCCACCTCTCTCTTTCTTGGTCTAATTATTTTTATTTCCCTTTCTCCTTACATCTCTCTCTCTCTCTCTCTCTCTCTCTCTCTCTCTCTCTCTCTCTCTCTCTTTCTCTTTTCTCTTCTTCCAGCTGTCATTGTCTATCTCCCACTCTTCTTCCATCTCCTGTTGCTCTCTCTTGCTCTCTCTCTTTGTGTCTCTCTCTCAAGATTTTGTGCCTCTTTCTTTCCTTTTTTCCATCTGTCTTTGTCTCCATTCCTTTCTCCAAACCTCTCTCTCTTTTTCCATCTCTGTCCACTTTTTTGGTCTCCCTCCCTTTCTAAAAAGGTGTTGATATGCCTGTCAGTGCTGAAATGCAGAAAGGAAGGGCTGCACACACACACACACACACACACACACACACCAACATGTGTAAGCACACACACACACAGACTCACTCCCACCCACCAACATGCACAAACATACACACACACACACACACAAAGATTTTGATTAATGGAGGTGCTGAAACATATTAACCATCCTGGTCTTTGTGCTGTGGCAAATGTTTAGTCACCTAATGACCCCACAGATCCAAACAAACAGACAGAGAAAGAGATAAAAAAGAAATGGAGGGGTCGGTGTGTGTGTGTGTGTGTGGGGGGGGGGGTGCTGGATGGAAGAGTGAGAAAGAGAGCCGAAGAACGAGTCCATCCTGACCTCGGAGCTCATGTCTTTGGGTTCATTCAGAGGTGCCTGGGACGTAGCCTCTGCTGCGGAAATGGAAACAGAATGTTGCCTTATTGGCCCCTTAAATCAACTGCTCAACCTTTCAGTAATTAAACGTCATTACAGGGTCTGTTTCCTGCCGCTAGAGAACAACTAAAGAGCCACTGCTTCCATTCAGCTCACTCAACTATCAGAAGACTGTTGTTATCACTGTCAATTTTCTGCATCATTTAAATGTAAATAAACAGTTCCGTCATAAATTAAAGTCTGTACTGACTTTTCTATTTGTTTCGACTTCAATTAATAACAAAAACTTCTGTACCAACCAAACCTCCCCACAGATTCATATTATGATAAAATACCTTCTGCTTATGAGCACAAATGTTAATTTTAATGACTACAGTTTTTAACAGAGATTCTGGTAGAGTTTGGACCTTGCTTAAAGTCCCAAAATGTTCAGAAATGGTCTTTTATAAAATCTAATCTTATAGTGCATTAACTGCCATGAATCTTGAACTTATATATATGTAAGTTATATGTAGTAATGAGAGTGAGGAAATGAAATGTAGACCCACATACAGACTATTTGAGTTTAAGGGGTTAACAGTGCTGGCATCTCCTTCAGCTGCAAGAAAGAGAAAATAACAGCAAGAATGAATGAAACCTGCTCTTTGTTAGCTTAAAAACGGGTAGACTGTTTAAGTGTAGGGCTTGCTACAAAGATCACACACACACACACTCAGTGCCGATGACACACTAGCACTGAGCTTATCTCTGCATTATCCATATCTCTCTAAGAGCTATCTCCTGAACTCCAGAATCAAAAGAAGGTTATTTATCACTAATGGCAGGTCTTTCGTAACTCTTATCAAGACACACAGAGCACAGGCTTCAGCCCTTCCATCCTCCGCAGCTCCAGCCTGTGAAGACAGGTCCTGTCTCTCATTAAAAGCAAGACTTTTTAGCATGGTCCTTTACCCACAGAAAGAGGAATAAATTCTTAACCATGACAGATTATTAACCATGATATTTCCAGGTGAATAGACTATATATTCCATTCATCTGGAAATGTTATGGTTAATAATCTGTCATGGTTAGGGATTTTTGTCTTCTTTCTTCTATATATGCTGAATCATAGAAATTCCTGATGTTGCTGCTGTAATATAAACACCCCACTATGAGTGGAAATTTCATAATGAATTAAATCTGGTTATGCTAATATACATTAAAGGTAAAGTTCTCCTGTAAAGTTACACTACTGTTTACCATAAGCATTATTAAAGTGTAATACAACACTTATAATATGATATATGATTAATATGATTTTATTGTGATGCCACTTAATTTTCAAGAAAAAGAAGATGCATCCAGAATGCAACAATTTATTTGATGAAAAGAGGTGTTGGAAATAATGTAAAAGGCACATTGAATGGGTTTCTGCACTTTTACTTTTTCGTTAGAAACAGCGAGGGCTGAGGAAGTAGTAATTGGGAGTGTCTGATCATGTCATGTGACACTGGGAAAATTGCAAGATGACAACGCAGAAAGGTGATGTCATTTGTCTCCGGCATTCTTAATAAATAGAGATGAAAAAGTGTGGACAGTCAGAGGAGTTAGCAGTGCTTCTGAATGGTGGTCCAGAGAAATGAGTTTTTTTTTGCAACAGTAATGACATGCAAATGGCAACACACAGAATCCCACACACGCTCACCAACTGCTGCCCGCTAGCACACTTAGCAAAGGGAATTCATGGCTGGTGAGTTCAGGGCAGGTTGTGGTTTTTTAAGACGTAACAATAGGGCAGTTAAACTGCCTGTGCAAGGTCAAATTTATACACACACAGTTTACGTTTGGCCTCTGAAGCTTTCCGCCTGGGTCTTGCAGGTCCCGTTGAGACGGACGTATATCAGCAGACCTCTAACTCACTCTGTCAGAGCGCACAAACAAACGTGGCCTTCCGACATGACTGACAGGTTTACGCAATGCCTTCAGTTTCTTGGACCTGCTTGCGAACTGACGGGGCCAGATAGGGCTGCTGACGGGCCTGAGAGATAAGAGCGCAAGGAGGTTCTCACGGGGTTCTCAAGTGCTTTTTGTAGGGGGGCCAAAACATGTAAGCAGATCTTACCTTTCTGGTCATAAATTTTGTGGAAGAGGGTTGTGCGAGTGCATATATCCCTGGTGGTCTGCAGAAAGCTTACTGGGTGTCCCTGTAAGCTTTCTTGCAAGTAAGTGCCCAAAAAACAAGGTTTTAGAACATCTTGATGGTGTACTGCCTGTAGCCTCTGGAACATTATTCATTATTTGTTGAAAAATAGGTTTTCATTTTTATTTTCATACAATACAGTTAAATACAGTTTGAGCAACGTCAGATTAAACATGACCATTAAACATGAGAGCATGAAGTTCACAAACAAAATGCGTCATTTATAATAGAGAATAAAATGCTGAAATATGGAACAGGGCATGTAAGAGGCTAACCAATGGGCATAGCAGAGATGGCTGTGTTATAAATAATGCAGTTATCTGTGATATAAAATGTGATCTCCTCCCTACAAAAACCAAAACAAGGAATGCGCTATAATCTTTAATTGTTATTTCCACACTTTTGTTTTTCAATATGTAGAATATAGAGCAATTGTATAATTATGTTCTCTTTGTAAAGATTCTGAAGATATACCCTTGAAGGTACAACCACAATGACAATGTTTGCACCTTGAAAGCTCTCGTTTCTTCCCCAGAGTGCTGGAGCTTCTCCCGAGGATCTTTTTTATCTTACCCACATACATACTGTAAGTGAACCATCAAACAAATGTACATTTGTGTAACTGTTTTGTGAGGGGAGAATCCTAAAATCAAGATGGGTTGTATGGAATCAAAGAATAATTGCAGTGAAATATGGTAAAGTTACTTTCCCTAATCGAAAATACATAGAATTGAGAGTACCGTCCATGTGAAAATGGACGAGTAATGTATAATTGGTTGCAATAACTCCTTTAGCTAATTTAGATCTTGACTGAATGTTCATGGTTGCTAAAAAGAAAAATAGGTTGAAATAATTGGCTCCATAGAGGAACCACAGGAGTTTCTGTAACACATAAACTACGTAGTATTCACAATAACTACATTTCTAAAATATATGAGTGTGAAGAAAGTTCCTCTACACAGTGTAAAGTTACAGGCCAATCAAAGGCTACTCCTACAACAATCTAATATCCATTTGATACACTTTACTAAAAGTGTGGTACAGGTGTCTATAGTTCCAAACCAAGAGTCCCTTTTTTATAGGATCATATGCAGTTTCCAGTCTAGCTGAACTGTTAATGTACTTGACAGTGTTAAAGCTATCTTTGAGTACAAAATCTAGGATGGGAAACTGTATCCAAACTAAAGGCCGCTGGAATAATAAATGGATCGGCAAAAGGGGTTGGAGTTTTTGTGTGTATATACCTATATAAAATAAACTCAATGCTACCTTTATTTTTGGATGTTTCTCAGCAAGCACATCAGGAATGAAGTCAGATTAGTATAAAGCCACTTCAACACTGAAATATTTTACTATATGTGTCTTTTATTGGATGATACAAGGAGACCCGGAATGGCCTATGCATTTATTTGCTAGCATGAATGATAGTTTGAGATACAAACTGGGCCAATCAGGAGCAGAGGAACCTGTGTGGATTTTTCTTGATTGGAATTTGATTGGAATCAACCCAAAACTAGTATGAGCTTTAAACTTTTGTGTCTTTGAATCCTTTCCGTAAAGCTTTGATAAGACTTGTGTGTTGAAAATACATTAGCATATTGATCAGTGGATTCAGTAACCTGCAGATCAAAGCTGATCAGTCAGCGCCACGGGTTAATGGATAGGGTGAATGCAAATAGCCTTCACGTTAAAGGTCATGTGTTTAAATATTTAATGAGACAAACACTGACCATAATCAAAAGAGGCCTTAGTACATTGTTGCTGAAACAAAACCATTTATCTCTGAAAAGGCACATTATAGGAGTAGGAAAAACTTTAAAAACAAGACATTAAGTGAACATAAGTGACATTTAATTTCTAACCATTTTTATGGATTGATTACAGTTGAACAATTATAAATAACAACAGGTCTAAAAACAGAAAGTAAAACAACAAAAATGGAGATACAATGTTTTGGATTTTGTTTTTGATAGGCTGAGAATCCTCACACCATGATCATGATATTAATTGCCATAGTTTAGTCCACTAATAAATTGTTGCTTGACCGCATTTTGTATAGCAATTGTGCCTTAAACTGTTATAAAACTATTTTACAGTTAATTATATAGTTGCATATGGAATGCTATTACACTTTCAGTCTTCAAACAATCTACTTCATAGCACTGGGAAACACATATGTTGCCAGAAAATGCTCAGGTCTCACATGACCTTTTCCTCACACAAAACATAGGAGACAAAATCCCAGCACCTTTTACTGCAACATCTAAACAACCAATCAGTACAGAATATAGGATGCAGCACCTAAATTATTCCTGACAGAGACATAAAATGTCCATCTCACAGGGAAACGTTCCAACCTCCACACAGGGCATTAAATCACAATAAAAGCAAGCCAAATAGCGTACAACCCTTGTGAATGCACCATTTAACAGCGTATATCGTTTATAAACTTCATTTTCCATGCAAATATCAAAAACAGATAATCCAACTTTACACAAAAAATGTATACAAGGTAATGTATTCAAAAGCGTAACAAATACTTTACATTATTTCACCTTCCAGGCAGCTGTATCAAACATTCTTTTGTTTATTCTGATAAAAGAACAACAATATACATTGAATGACTAATGTTTAATCACTACACACAAACATAAATGTGCGATTTCTGAATCGGAACAGCAGTTTAAATCCTAACAGGTCTTACTCATGGGAGAGGAATTAGCCCAGCCTATATGTTCATGCTCATGCTTGAGCCGAGGATGAAGGAAAAATCTGCCTGACTTCATACCTCCTCCGCAAATTTTTCTGCTCCATCCACTTTAAATTGCTGGAAGACCATCAACATCTCTTTCAGGATGAACCTAACTGTTACTGCAAGTCCTGCCTTCCTGCCCCACAGTAATAAATCACTTCATGCTAAATCATGAAAGACCAATTACAGCTGACAGAGCACTGTACAGCAAAATTAATGAACTTTTGTAAAGTTGTCGAGTCCCTGCCCGGAGTGTGTATGGGATATTCCGAGGTAAAATAATGTAATCCAAGTTAATACCAACAGGGGCAGACCAATCTGGTACACCAAAAAGGCTGCATTCAGTTACTGTACAGCTATTTTCAGTGGGGTTTTGGGTTAGTGATTTTGAAAAGAAACCCTCTTGTGTATGAATGAATGAATGAATGATAGAATGAATGGCAGAAGGAGGTGGAGAAAGAGGGAAAGAGTAAAAGAGAGAGTATGAGATAGAAGGGACATTAATTATGAAAGTTTAACAGGGTTTGGGATTTGTACCATAGTACAATAAAAGAAAGAAAGTAAGAAAGAAAGAATTTGTCGTCTGTACAAGTTTGATGTCGTTACTTTTGAATTCGTTGTGCTCCTGCTGTAAAAATGATGAAATCGTTGCAAAACACTTGATAAATATGCAAAATATATTTCACACCAAAGGCAGCGGTCATGGTGGAAATTTCAGATCAAGGAAAGTTCCTGGTTAGTGCATAAGTGGAAGGTGTGGAATTTCCCCCCTTGCAGAGGAAAAGACTGCAGTCTTGTAAACTAGCGCTATCTTTTATCTCTGTCAGTTTTAACCTGAGGGGAAGTCAAATACAAACATACGCCATATGTGATAATATGAACCCCCTTACACACACACATACATGCTATCACACAAACTCTTAGATGTGCTCTTTCATGGAATTCGGTTTTCTGTTGAATACACAGCCCTCCATAGCCACCCTCAGGCTGACAGTTACAAGAAAATATGTGTTGGGTAAGCATGAAACATCTCATGATCTGCAAGAATTTGTTCAAAACAAACACCCTTATCTGATTTGGCTGCTACTGTCTGATTATAGAATGTTTATTAATGGTTTATTAGATGAATTTCACAAAGAAGGATTGAGGTAAAATGTCAAAACTGTGTCCCTTGACTGAATTCCTTGGGGTTTTGCTCTGACTTGCTGTGGGTGCTTCTGACTCACATGAGCTAAATTCTTGCCAAATGATCAAGCAGGCTTAAATGTCTCTGTGAAAAGTGAAAGGGAGATTTCTGTGCTGTGGTGTAAATACAGTATGTAAGGCCATACTACTCTCATAATCAGGTATTTCCACATACTGAAAGGTGTTCCTTAATGGGATGCCACAAATGAGCCTCTTTTGGTTCACTGGTTGCTTCTTTAAAATCTGAAAGGATCAAAAAATGTTCTTCTATTGCATCTATCCAGAGAGCCACTTTGGAGCGCACTCACTAAGTAGATCAATCTAAATGAATGAATGAGTCTAGAACCTGTATGAGGATTTGAGGAATGCAGGGAGATCTAAGGAGATGGAAAGATGGAGTGGAGGATTGAGGTGCTGCTTTAGGGCTATAAGAGATGCAAGCTTTTACTGGGTTGATTGAGGATGGAAGTGGGGAGTGGAGGTTAAAGGTGACTAATTGGACAGAAAGGAAGCTGGTGTTGGGGGGCGTTTGTTAGGGAGATGTGCCACTGAGGAATCTGCCTTGAACGACAGCACTGATGATTAAAGCAACAACATAATGCGTCCAGTAGAAACCAGAAAGTCGGCTTACAGGCTCTTGTCAGTGACGAGTGGTGACGATTTTTGCAAGGCCCTCAGTTCATAGACACCTGAGGTTTGTTAAAGACATTCCCTGTTTGAATTGGTATCTGATGTTTTAAAACACAGTGTGTGCACAACTTCTTTAGACCCCATCAAGAGGTTCTCACTTTGTCATGTTTAAAACTCTTCCTTGAATGGATTACATTCATATTTTCTGCAATCAGTTTACCTCCAATCCTCCACAATGAAAAAAAGGTGTTTCCAGGATGATTTCACTTACAAAGCTTATCCCACAGAATTAAAATCCAAATTTTGTTTATTTCATTCATCTTTCAGTTTCTAAGCAAGTCGGTGGTTTAATGGACACATTAGGCCTTCAATCCCATGTCTGAAGGCCTGATGAATCGGAGCTACATTCTGAATATCTGAGAACTAAAACTGTGCTTGGACTTGTAATTTATTAGTTCCCAAGGATGATTAGGCCTCCCCTGAATGCCTAGTTGGATCCCTTCTGTGTGTGTATTTGTGCAAAGATAGAGAAATAGACAGAGTTTCATAAAATGCTCTACAGACAAACATAAGCATGGTATAATCTATTTATGCGTTTGTGTGTGTATTTACCCTAAAGAGCAGAGGGTGAACCCAAACAGACATGTATTCGTGGTCTCATTTGACATCCGGATGAAGTGGAATGTCTCAGTAAATCTGCATTATTTAACACACTTGTGCTCGTGTTTTCGCATAGCAGACACCACACACACCACATACCAGTGCAGGCGCCCTGGATTGACTTCCGATTGTGTGTATTATTGATGTGCTCGCCTGCATGCCTCCATTGTCTCACAGCATGTTGTCATTGAGGCTTCAGGTTTTGCTTTTGTCATTTCTCTAAATATGAATGTTTTATCCAAACTGGCCCAATTGCTTAACCATCCATGACATGGCTCCCCCCACCACTTCACCAGTACAGAAAAACAGCAGCCCTACTCCTGCACAACCACTTCCTCCATTCTTATACCAAGTCTTTATTCTTAAGGTTTCCAACGTGCTGTTTTGCTCATTGTGTGGTGCTGAATGTGTGGCATAGTGCCTAGAGTTGGCATCGTTCAGTACAGTGGATGGGTCCTGCAAAACTGATATAATGTTACATTTTTAAATCAGCCTAGGAGTTTGCAATGAGGCATAGAAATAAGACGATGTTATGTGAATATATGTGTGCAGGCCTTGCTTTTGGAGGGGTTTTTTTAAATTGAAAAGTGGCTTTAACAAAATAGCAATAAGTCACAATGTGATGAAACAGTTTTTCAGGAAATCAGGGCAATTAAATATAAAGTGCTGTCGTTTTTAAAAGTATTAACAAATCTACCTGATGCATGAAGTATTTTACAATAGCCTTGATTAGGGTGTTGGCAATACTAGACTCTTCTTCTACCTAATAATAATAATAATAATAAATAATAATAATAATAAGAATAATAATAATAATAATAATAATCATCATAATCATCATCGTCATCGT
>JBBMFX010034362.1:0-11852 GCA_037832545.1 Rhabdalestes septentrionalis
TGTGCTGAAAGAGGACATGAAGTTAGTTGGTGTGAGGGTAGAGGATGCAGAAGATAGGACTAGGTGGAGACAGATGACTCGCTGTGGCGACCCCTGAAGGGAAAAGCCAAAAGACGCAGAAGAAGAAGAAGACACACCTAACTGAACTCACCAGATATTTATTATGTCCTTTATGATGCAGAATAATAGAGAAAAAATTCATGGCATATCAAAATGAAAGTAACAGTAAAATGAAGCTAGCTGAAGCATCGATTGGCATTTTGTCCACAAATGAAGGCCCTGGAATATTAAGGAGCAGGAACATTAAAAGATAGTAGTTAATTTGATACTGACAGATAGATGGAGGGATGAATGGACAAATAGATACATACATATTGAAGGATGCATTGTGAAGCATCAATGGAAGTGTGTGGTGTTGATGTTAAATTGATGCTCACATTTGTAGGCATCTAAGTAACTTTAGATCTGCAGACAAATTATGAGTGCTATATTCTTTATTATCATTATTTTTTCTTTCTGCACTCTCCAGTGGGAGGTATTAGACCTGTTTGTTGAGACCAGAGACAACATTATGGGGATATTTGCACTTTATGTTGATGCTAATTCACCAGTCACCCTGAATACTTCAAATAATCTAACGGAAGAAGAATTTAGCCAAGAGAGACGGTTTACAGATTACAGAAATATTTGAGACAAATAACAGATGAGAGGAAGACATCATTCATTCTTCAGGTGTGGACCCTTTCACATGATGCCAGTTTCTGCCTAGAGGGGTATTAATTTTGCAGTGTAGAAACCTTGATGAACGTGAGATGCCGTGCTAATAAGGTCACTTGAGCATAATTACTAAGCTAGAAAGTTTAGTCTAGCGCTGAAAAAAATCTGTGAATGGGATGATGAAGATGTAATGAGATGGGTCCTCATAGGACATGACCATTTAATCATGCATATGTATACTTCTGTGCAGATGAAAATGAATTTGCAGTCATTATCTCCACCCCCACCCCCAAAACAGATACAAAATTGCTGTGCGGTGATTTTGCCCATTCGTGCAGCTCCTGTAATGCCTGGGAATGGAGGATTTTTCACTGATGAACTAAATGGAATTCATTTTCTAGGCTGATACGAAAATTCTTTGTGTCTGACCTATGCTAGTGACTGAAAAAATGCATTGTAATTCACATTCATCTTGAAATTAAATTATGCCAGAAAAGAATAATGATAAAAGAAAGATTAAAGATGTTTGCAATTAAGCTTAATATTTATTCCCATATTCCAAAGGTCTGCTGATGGTCCATGAAATAATGGGTATTTGCATTTATTTGATATAGTTGTGAACAGAAATTAGGTGCTTATGAATCCATCATCAGTGATATTAATTGGGGTTATTAAATGTTGTGTGTCATCAGACTCTCATCCAGACAACCTGGCCAAAGTTGATCAAGCTCACTTGTGTCCAGGATTTGTGTTCACAGCCACCTAAAAGAAGGTTCTGGCTGCCTCTTTAACCATCCAGATGGACCCCTGCCTGCTGGCTCCTGTGATGCCCACCGTGTTGTAGGTCTTCATAGGGAACTGCCAGCAAGCCCTTCGAAACCTACTTCAGTGGTTTTATACTTAATTTGTAACCCATTACTGAGGCAAATCTTCATAAGATCAGCATAATTTGTCTGCTTTCTTTCTCAGGATTCTTCATGCTGTCTCTCCCTTGCATGGTCAGTTCCAGGAGAATGACATGCTTGATGTATCTAACAGCAACAGCAGTGTTGCTTTTTTATGTAACTTACTTATACATACCAATTTTTACCAATAGGATATACTGTTTTCTGGTGTGACTTTTCTATCATGTCTATCAGATATAATGAGACAGTTTCCCTCTTGAATTAAGCAAGTACTCCAATATAAATCCATCCATCAATCCACAACCATAAATTATTTAAAAACTACAAAATACAAAATTACGACACACACAAGCACACACACACACACACACACACACACACACAATCTGACTTTGCTAACATATTAATCCCCTACAACTGTTTCCCCAATTACCTGACTGACTATAATTGATCTGATCTCAATACGCTCCTCCAAGTAACCCATAGCATTAGGAATGAGTAGAATGAGCCTAAATATAGTCCTCTGAAATAATCACTCTTCTTCAGCAGCACGAGTCATTCAGAATTCACATTAGCCAATGTGGATGAGAGAGAGATTTCCTGTGTGTGTAGGTAAAGCTGAACACCTCAAGCCTCTCTGCTCTTTGAGGTCTCCGTGCTAATCGCATGTGTAAGACTTCCTGCTGACACTTAATGAGCGCACTGGTGGCTATCCCCTCTAGCTTCTAATTCTGAGGAATGCTTTTGACATGAAAAAAAAAAAAACTTCTCTGATATCGTGAAAGTAGGCCTTCTTGGATGGGCTTCCAGATTTACTGATCAAAATGATATTGTATTTAGTGGGGCCGTAATTATATTACATTTGATTATGATAACAAGACCATGTTTATGAATTCAGTGTCACCTGAGGACTTTAGCACAGAGACCATTTTACTGCTTTCAACTTCATCATTTCAAAATGAACCCTTAAGAGTCACAGTCATTAGTGAATTATTTAATATAAACTTGCATGGAGTGGACAAATTATGTGTATCATTAAACCTATAACACATTTCTTATGTTGTAATTTGAGTTATTGTTAAAAATGAAAATGACTTGTTATAAAAAAAATTTTTTTTTAATAAATGAGAAAGTAATGTGTACATCATATAGCTATGAGGGCAGACCTACAGGCACGTCTTTAGAGTTTAAGGGGTTGAAAGTACTCTTCAGTATTTTATAGCTAAGCTGACAGTATTAAAACTCTATGGCTGTACAAGCGCCAAATAGTCCACGGGTCCATTCTCTGCAACTCAAGTGGTCCATTTATCTGAATAAATCTTGTTATGTGCATAAACAAAACGCTAATTCACAGGATTAAACTAGGCCTCAATACCATTTAACCCAGCAGTGTTTAGTCCCATCAGGCTTATTCCTTCTGGATGGCTGCGGCACAAGCAGCCACCAAACTGTGTTTACATGTGGGGATTTGTGGCCATCACACCTGTTTAAACATGCTGTGTGAGTACAGAGACGTGTTTGCTGATGAGATAAGCACATTTGTTTGTAAAGATAAAAGGCTAGATGCTGTATATCAGAGAGATCACTTAGTAAGTGACACAGAGTCCTCTGCTGTTATAGCACACAGAAAGTTGCCTCGGTCAGGCATGAAACATGAACATTATATAGCATTTAATTAGCAGTTATGGTAGGGCAAACTATTACAATCTTTAATTATTATTATTATTATTATTATTATTATTATTATTATTATTATTATTATTATTATTATTATTTCTACTACTACTACTACTACTACAACTACTACAACTACTACTACTAGATAATTCACAGGCCATTTATTAAGAGTCATTTAAAAGCAAGCTGGATATATGAGATACTACTCATGACATGTCTATTGCAACTAGACAGCTTAGATTCAATATCAATCAGTCAGTGTGACAACTGAAATAGTTGTATTAATAAAAAAATTAAAATTGTAAACACAATAACTGATGATAAATTCTTCTCATGACTAATGATTATTTTTCATGTTCATAATTGTACAAGACCTTCATGATAAATAATACAAATATGTAAGACACAATCCGACAAAAATAAACACATGAACTCCTTGGATCTGTCAGACACATGTACATGACCTTACACACTGTAGAAGGTTCCCTAACATAAACTTTATGAAACAGGGTATGTTTTCAACAGTGTTAGCTGTTTTACTACAAAAATAATCATAATAATGAATACTACTACTACCATTTTTCCTCCACTGCATCCTACTACTATGGCTACTATAACTATTACTCCTCATATCACTACTGCTACTACTACTAACACTGCTGCTACTACTACTTCTCCTCCTCCTACTGCAACTATTGATACTACTACTACTATTACTACTAATACTGCTTCTACTATTACTACTGCTACTACTGCTACTAAACTACTAATAATGCTACTATTACTACTGCTACTACTACAGCCACTACTACAGCCACTACTACAGCCACTTAAACTACTCTTACTGCTACTGCTACTACAACTGCTACTGTTACTGCTATTACAACTTCTACTATTACTAAAACTAATAGTTTCTGCACCAAGTATTACTACTAATACTGATACTGGCACTGGTACTACTACTGCAGCTTCTGCTAATGCTACTACCACTAGTACTACTACTAACACTGCCACCAATACTAATGCTAGAGTCACTACTAACACTACTATTCTTATACTCTTGCTTGTACCCCTAATATTATTACTGGTACTACTGGTAAAACGAACTTGGTGACTTGAAAATTTTTTAATTAGATCTTTTCTGTATTTATGTTTTGCAATTCACTGAACCTGGCAAAAAACATTCTATTCAATTCACATACTATTTACTTCAACAACCTAAACTCTAAGGGATCTTAAATCAAATAACATTCACAGTAAACTGGAGCACTCCACATATAACAGCATGGTTCCATTAAGAATTCATTCAAGGAAATAACATGGGACACTATCAGTTTCGATTGTATCTCTCTTTTGGAGAACACCTTTGTTGTTATTTTGGGATCTCCCAACTCCCACAGTTCTAACCCTGATTCTTACCCACCCAGTATTATCACTTCATATTTATTCTATTCAAATGCATTCTATTCTTTTTATACAAGTAGTTTATTGTGCTGAGATCATGTATATGCCATGGTTTTATTCTTTAAATATAAAGAAGCAAGAAGATATATTAATGTTAAAATTATAAATATATTTGGAACCACTCTGTCATGTTTTCAGTGTAGGAGGTCAAGTTCATGAGTATAACATTTAAGAGATTATTGGTAATCAAAGATATGATTTGCCATGTGCAAAGTGTGGCTTGCTTCTGGTTTACATAATTCTAGATTATTCATTGTAGCTTATGTGTCTAGTTTACATATTTAATACTGAAGTAATTAACTCTCCAATATACATTGTTTGTGCAATGGCTAGAGTTGGATGTCTCGAGACCGGTCTTTGTCTTGTCTTGGTCTTGACGGACCTTGGTCTTGGTCTTGGTCTCGGATCCCTCGGCCTTGTCTTGGTTTAATAGCTAATAGCAGAGCTACCTTCACTGTAAAACGAAAATAAAAGAACACAAAGAGTTTTAGGTAAATGCAAAATAGAAGCATTCAGCAAAATGCAGATTTTGCTAAGTCTCCTTGACGGAGACTACCGGGACCACCTCAACCTTCACCAGGCACCTGGAGCGTAAACACCCTCAAAGGTAAGCTAGCCAGTAGCCATCTATCCATCTTCAAACTCTTCTACCTACCTTTCCAGATGACCAGATCATATTTATGTTATATTGCTATTTATCATGTGTTCTTCGTGCGGTATAAGTTATTTAGGGACAACATTTTTGCAACTGTCTCAGCAAACTTAATTTTCTGGTGAAGATTGTAACTACACGCTAAGTACATGTAGCTAGCTCTAGCAGTGGCTATAAGCTACTTGAACAGTTTTTACTAACAGTAGGTATTTTAGCGAATTCATTGAGCTGCAGTACATAGAAACCATTTCAGTGAGCACTGTAAGGGCTGGTATGGTGTGGTTTGTTTTTTACTTTAATGGGCATATTTATGTAGTTGCTGACTCGTAAGGAAGGATGGGCATTTCAAGTGTGTCCCTATAACATTGCTAGGCTAACAGCTGCGTTCTCAACAGTGAAGCCCTGAACCGAGCCGTCTATGGCTCTGGTCCAGATAGCATGAATAGCAAAATTGAGTCCTAAAGTTTTAAAATCGAACTTAAGGATTGTTGATGATGACTGTCTTTGACTGATTCAACAAAATTATCATGTTTCCTGTGGTTATCAGGGTTTAGGTGTTTTCTCCTATTAACCAGTCCAGTGTGTGGGGCTACTACAGCATGTCATTATTATACACTATTATTTTGTATGGGTGTAACTTCAGACTTTATAAAGTAGTTAATTTCTTGTCAATACAGCTGTGTCTGATAGCTGACTGGCATGAGGAGGCTTAATGCAATATGCTCCAGTATTGTCATTATTACTAGTTGTGTCTATTTGTGTCTATAAATGTGTCACACTGGATTGGATTAACTTATTTTGTTAAAAACTCCAGCTGAGAGAGTTTTTAGAAGAGGAGGCATTCTAATGAAACCCCACCGCGCACGGTTAGGCTATAAGATGTTGCAAACTTTAGTTTTCTTGGAGTGCAATCAATCACTGTTTTAAAATGTGAACTGTTTTCTCTCCCTCCTCACTGAAAATATGCTGTTTGTTCATAATATATTTGTTCAAAATATTTGTTCATAATATATCTGTTATTTGTTCATAATGTCTGTGTTCTGTTGTTCCTGCCCTACTGAAAAACAGGCTTGATTTCATTGGCAGTGTGTTGTAATCACATGCCACTGAAGATGTCAGAATCTTTAAAGCACTTGTTCTTATTCTTATTAATGCACATTTGTCTTGGTATGTATATTTGTAGTTTGCGTCTGATTCATGTGATGTGTGCGCAGGTTTTTTTATATTTGATCACAGAATTTGACTTAATATGGTGTTGTTTGAATAAATAAATGTGACCTTTGACTTTTAAATATCATATGCATGTCACTTTGTGTTGACAGGCCTAAACTATTTCAGGGAAGTTGATATCATACAGTGTAATTTGCCTTGTACTACTACAATGGGACATGATGCAATTTCAAGTTTATAATCTTCAGTTTGATTTTATCTATATACAAAGCATTACTGAAATCAGTTACATATTTCCCATTCTTTAGACAGTTGTTGGAGGTGTTAGCTGTTTAGTCAGATGACTTAGGACCAGTCAGTAATGTCATGTCAGTCCTCAACAGCACACAAAATTTAAGAAAGTCTTTTTTTTTCCGGTCTCGGTCTCGGTCTTGGTCTCGTTTTGACTGGGTCTGTCTTGGTCTTGGTCTTGTCTTGGTCTCGATACCCTCTGGTCTTGGTGTTGTCTTGGTCTTGGTTTAGGCGGTCTTGACAATGTCTAGCAATGGCCTAAATAAATTCAATATGTATCACATATATCAGCAGGATTGTGAAAGAGTTCACTCTCCTGATTTATATTCAGTGAGAATAGCTGGTGGCATTACAATTTGTCACTTGTGTTGTGTGCTAGATAGGTGCTACTGAAACTGGTGCTACTGACTTCATCACTTGGGGTGTGAGCGAGGCACGTTATGATTTTCCACGACTTTGTGCAGCATTTACTCTAATATCAGAATGATGTAAAACAAGTCAAATACATTGAAAACAATTTAAGAGAAACCTTTAATTGATACAAAATCATTGGGTTGCAAATAAGTTGTTCAAACGTAGTATTTAATAGGTAAGAAAATAATACCTTTCGTGTAAATACTTTGTACATAGCATATTACTCTCTTATACATTTAGAATTGTTATGTGGGTACTCTAAATACAGGTAGTCTCTGTGTTGTTTATTTTCTAATCTTTTAACTGTAGTACAGAGGAAAGATTACCAGTAAATGAAACATACACATAAGAATAAACTACTGTACTGGAAAAAGTACATACTGAGTTCTCTGTGGTAGGTTCTAGAGCAGTTCAGTTGTACTTAATACTAATCTTCAACTTCTTAGGATTATATGCTCTACATTTTAACATTTTCAAAGCATACTGAGACATTTGAACATATTCAAAATACGCATGACATATTGCTTGTAAATACTACATAATTACCCACTGTAGCTGTACATATATTGTAGTGACTTGAGTCATAATGAATTCACAAAGTATGTATAAACCAGAAATTACTTGTAAGTACTGGCTTTTTAAAATTATTTTTATCACTTACAGCAATACATACCTGGCAGCTAGAGTTACTATATGTGTTATTCAGTGTTATCTGTCAGATTCACATCCCATTCACACCACGGATACATTGCTTTACTGTTACTAATATTACCCTTTCTGTCATTCTTTACACAGCCAAATGTTGAAGGTTGCTATGTGTTGTACCGTGGTCTATAGAGAAACATCTCATCACACTCTGTACAAATACACATGTGCTGATGGCCTTGAACCTTGCATTATGTAGATGTTCCTTAAGCTGTATAAAGGTTCATCACACATGTGCAGTGCATTATATTAAAATGATTCTCTCAACAACACTCCACTGAAATGAATAGAGAGAGAGGGAAGGTAAAGGGAAAAACATGCAAACATTTTGACTCAATTGTGGGCAGTAGAGGTAGAGTTGCTGTGTTATTATCACTGTTGCTGTGAGGATTAGAAATGTATCAGCAAAAATTCATCTAAAGGTGAGGATCTATCAATATACTCGGAAAGGCTGGAATTGTGTCCAACGAGAAAAGCTAGTGACATTTAATCAATCTACAGGTGGAGAGAGGTTGGGTATGTTTCATCAGAGTATGTCAACACACTCTGTAGAATGAAGGAAAGGAAGCCAGATAAAGGTAGAGCTGGCAAAGCATAGTGCAATATTCACTATGTAGTGCTGTTTAGACAGATATTGGCAGATCATAATGACCACAATCAAATGACTGATTAAATACACAATTGTGGCTCATTGTGTGCTATACAGAATAAATGACTATTGAAGATTTACACTCAGTAAAAATGCTTTTCTGAAAACTCCTCCCTAGCGTTAGTCAAAATGTGGACATTCAAAATCTCACAGCACAGCCACTTCTGCACCAACTAACAATAACACATTTATGACTGCTGGGTGTACCTAGAAGATTATCTTCCATTTACATTATTTTCCATTTTAAAAACAACAGACATTAAAAGGAATTATGATATTTGGTAGATAATTATTTTGTTTGCTGGAGAATAGTGCTGCATGTTGACAATGATAGCATTTTCTGTAGAAATGTGGTGTATTTTCTAATGATTATTTAGTTTTTTGGAAATCATGGTATTTGATGTTTAATGATGTTCAATGTGTAGTTACAGTATTCACCGCAGAATAGTTTTTTCATAGAGAAAGATTGGACTGGTGGTGTATGATGACTGAGAATTGAACATTTTAAAGAATTAAGTTGTATTGGAAACCTCCTGGAGATCTAATTTCCTAGTTAATTTACATGAGTTTTAACACCTTCACTTTTTTTTCTAACACTACTGTATCTGATACAGGGAGTCAGTTAATTATCTAAGACAGACTGGTTGAAACTAGACTAGGAAGGTAGATTTCCAGGACTAGGTTTAGCAACCATTCTTTCCTAATAGTGTTTGGTTTGCCTTACAGCAAAATGTCCCTACTCACAATGCGAAATGTATATTTATCTCTTATTTAACAACATTTTTGAATAATCCTGGTTTATTTTTAAGAATTTATTCCAAGTATTATATTTTGGAGTGCAAATCATTTTGTCGCCTATCGTAGTCAGCTCTGTAGGATGAGTTATGGCTGTTTTTTTTTAGTATTTCCCTTTTTGTTTTTTTAAATATTTTTTTAGAATGCATCATAGAAATACTGCGTCAAGCCTCAATGAAAACTCAGCCTAGGTCACATGCTCAAGCATCTATTTCACCAATATATCAAAGTGTAAATCCAAGATGAAATGACATTTTTAAAAATGTTTCCTCTAATATCTGGAAGTCAATTTTCTTACCTATTTCTTGCTATAGTTTAGAACCATTTACACTTTCTCCAAACCCAACTTTAATTTACATATTTTTAGCATATTGTCTTTTATCTTTTTTCCTTTTGCACATCTTTTCCCATTTATTTCCATTTGCATATCCCTTTCCTCTTGTCTAGTTTGAATTTTTTTATATAGAATCCTATTATATGAACCACCACACACATTGTTCACAAACAAAACATAATTGGACTCAATTTGTCTATAGTATCCTACCTCAATAACCATGGGAGGCTTCAAGTTGATGAACAGATAGACAGTCCGCTGTCTATGAATATTTCTCCACCCTAGTTCCTGATGTGGGGTCAAGAAGGGATCATCCAGGGGAAACCCTGTGAAAGTTCACTCAGCGTTACATGGGAGACTTGGAGTTAAAAGTGTATCTCACTTCAAATACTTTACCCTGAAGGGAGTTTAAGAAGCTCAGTCAGATTTAAGTGTCTATCTACACACAGTTCTTCGCTTTCAGGCCTGAGATATGGGCTCCTGTCACTACACAGCAAATTCCCCAGTGTACAATGAACACCTTTATTGTTGATTTTTCTCCTGCTGAGTTTATTTCTGTCCACTGTGGGCTTTAACCCTACCCTGTCCAAGGCAAAAAAAATAAAAAATAAAAAAAATTATATATATATATATATATATATATATATTAATGGCTTCTAAACAACTCTTCTCCTGCATAAATACACATTATCGGTAATACTTTTGCTTTTATTTTTATATTAAATTGTGTATGTGTCTCATAAACTACCATTTTGAAGAGACATGGTTCACATTTCAGTGGCCCTTTATTGTGTGTCTGATTAAATTAATCAATAAACTGTGTTTCTGTGGTGTTTTGTACATCTAGCAACAAAGACTGCATGGAACTTTTATATGTCAAAAAAAACATAAGAGCACACAGAAAGTTAATATGCCACATGCTGATCCATTTTACCATGAACTCAGCTGCTTTGTGGGCAGGTTAAAGGCATAAAGACAAAAGTATCTTGAAGCAGCTCTAGACACATTAAGCAAGATTAGCAGTTCATTCTGTCTTTTTGTTATTTTTTCCTCCGCACTATGAGACAATACTTTTCTGGCCATTAAAATGTGAAAAAATTGCACAAGCAATTAAAAGTACAAGTACAGCAGTGGTGCTAAAGGTCCATTTGTTAAAATTAAATGACTTTGAAGGTAAGTATAATAAATAAATAAAAATTAATAATAAAGTTGTAATAATGAACTGAACATGTAACCTTTTGAGTACCAATTTAAGGACTGAAACATATGGTTTACCTGTGTTTCTGAAAAACAGGGGAAATATTTTGTGTCTTAAAGTATTCAGAATAAATGCCTTTTGTTGTATTTTTGGATCATGGTGAGTGTTTCTATTACCTTATATCTCCAAATCAGTGTGTGACATACTGCTAATATGTGGATTTTATGTTTTTTGTAGTTTTATAAGCCTGTTCATTTAAAAACAAAAAAGCTTCACAGGTAGATTAGAAAAGGTAATGCTGGCTGCCTGCCTAGATCTTTCATTTGGACCTAAAAAGTGTAGACTCAAGCCCTTGATGGTGAAATTAGATTAAGCTATTCATCGATTTAAGTGCCTTCTAGATTTAGTTCAGCTGTTTGAAAGCGTGTGTGTGTGAGGAAGCACGTTTTGCTGAGGGTAAGAAAAATGGACCAAATTTATATTCAGCAGGCCTATGCATTCAGTTCCATAAGTGAGAAAAAAAAACAAATATGGTACTTCTATAAAATAAAAAACAAACAAATAATTTATTAGATAGAGAAGCAGGAATAGTATGGATTTGCATAGATTTTGCACTGTAAATAGAGTAATATTATAGCAAACACAACAAATACTTAAGGTGAGTGTCAGCACAAGAGTAAAGTAGATTTATTTTAACCAAATAAACAAATACACTTTTTTCAGGGACACTCTGGTTTTTTTTTTTTAAGTAAGAAGTATTGCCAATTAAATGCACCTATATTAGAATAAAGAAGCAGTAGGAGACATGTGTGTGTGTGTGTGTGTGTGTGTGTGTGTGTGTGAGAGAGAGAGAGAGAGAGAGAGAGAGAGAGAGAGAGAGA
>JBBMFX010034399.1:0-11852 GCA_037832545.1 Rhabdalestes septentrionalis
GAACGCGTGTCATCATCAGCCAATCAGAGGCAGAGACTGCAATACGTCCAAAGCGAGGGTAGAGAGAGAGAGAGAAAAAACACGACTAGTTGACTACTGTGTGTGTGTGTGTGTGGGTGTGTGGGTGTGTGGGTGTGTGGGTGTGTGTGTGTGTGTGTGTATCGATTTTACATATCATGGACATATAATAAAAATATTCATTTATGTTGTGTGGCAATAAATTGTTGTGATTTGTGTTTGTTCTTCAGGTCGAATCAGTTGGAGAACACCATCACCCTGATAAAAGGCAGGATAGAGGATGTTACACTTCCAGTGGAAAAGGTGGACATCATTATTTCAGAGTGGATGGTGAGTGAATGCTACATTGTTTTGTGTTTTTATGATAATATTCTGTTACTGTTAAGTTTGCCCAGTCAAGTCCCTTAAGTTGTGAAGCAGTAAACAGGTACAGATGATTCCAGATGATCAGGTGATCAGTGTACTGGTGTTGCTCAATGCTGAGTGGCTGGAACACCTTTATCTAGACACCTTGGATCTTTAGGCACTTTGCAGCCAGTAAAGCATTTGTTCCTATTTCTTTCATTTCGTCTCTCTGTATGTAATAGGTATAACAGTTTAAGAGACAGAAAATTGTGTTTTTGCAATAAATAAACCAAAATGTGAGGAGTGCTTCAAAACTTTTAAACAATGGTGTCAATATAAATTACAACATTTGGTGTGTTTCATTATGCTTCCTGTTCAGAAGCATTTAAGTCTCAGTGAGGAACACTCGGTTTTTCATAGTCTTATAGCTTTGACACAGAAATGTGATGGGTTGCACTACATCTAAGCGTTGTCTTGGTTTTCTGCTACATGACCCTGATTATAACAGCTTTTTGTTGTTTGTGCCACCGTTTCCTTCAAATGTCCGGCACAGGCTGGCAACCCTCATCCGCACTCTGCTCCTTTCAATCACAGGGAAAATTGAAATTGTGATGTGCCGTGCTGCAGAGTGATGAAAGATCTTTCACATAATTCAGAATGTCACAAACTCCATGAACATTAATAATTTTAGGAGCCACCTGTCACTTCTCATTCTGCCGGAAACGGTGGATGATCAGCGAGGGGGGGAGGAGGGTAGGGGTGTTTTTGCTGTGTTTAAGTCCTCACAAATATAGTAATACCGAGCAGAGTGTATGTGCACTGCTGTTTCAGGCTGTGTATACACAAACACACTCACTGGAACAAACCAAATATCTCCAAAAATGTAGTTGTTCAGGAGAAGGGAAAAAAACATTCGTAACCTTTAATGTGATTATTTAGGTCTGTTGGTCTGTTTTAACAACAATATTGTCAGTTTTACATTTTTAATATACTGTATTTCTATGTTTATCTCTTAAGGGTCTCATCTACCAATGTTGCGTATGAAGGATCACGCGTTAATACAAAAGGATCACGGGTTAATACATATTCACTTATTATCCAAACCTGTTAGACCAGAATGTCGCTGTAGTATTATTTGGCAGTTGAGCACATTTTGAATAAATCAGGTAGTTATTAGTGTGGATTCAATATTAAAGGCGACCTTTGTTTCAGAACTTCTTTGGTATTGATGGTTCGAATATTATATTTAGTGCGTTTGAAGGTGTTTGTGTCTGTGTTTATTTTTAGTCTGTTGCAAACCACTGTTGTGTGTATATTAAGGTTACTTACTCTGATCTGCAGGTCACTATTAAATGTCATTTTTTTGGCCTTTTGACTGCCTTACCTTTAGATTAAATTATGGATTTTTTTTCATGATTAATGTGAAGTGAAGGGGGAACCAGCCTCTCTGAATTTTATCATTAATGAATCCAGAGACACATAAATCATCTTCAGATTTATTTAGGCCATGACTCTAACTGTGGTGAGAGTGTGTGTGTGAGAGTGTCCTTCCTCGGTCCTTTTTCTTTTTAGCCCTTTTTCTATTGTCTCAGTTCCAAGCGGCGATAATAATCGTATACTTCACATGGTTAGAATTGGCCTCTGTGGGATTGAGGCTCCAACAGTTTCTGTGCCTGAGCAAGGTTTACTAGTAGAAGGTTTAGTTTTAGTTTTTTATTTTGTATGTGTGGGTGTGTGTAGGTAGATTTGTATAGGTATATATGTAAGTGTGGGTGGGATGGACAGGCATCATCTTGCTGAAAGTGGTCACTGCTGTTAGGAAACAGTGTCTCCAAAAGAGACTGAAGGGTGTTTCTTATCAAAGTAGCCAATGAGCGGTAGCTCATCATCCAGAGCATCACACTGCCTCGCCTTCTTCACATAGGGTTTCCTGGTGCATCTCTTTCCCAGGAAGTAGACACACACACACACACACACACACACACACACACACACACGGCTGTCCACATGATATAGGGAAAAAAAAAGACCAGGACACCTTCCATCACTCTAGTCTGCATGGGCACTCTGACCAGTCTGCAGCTATGCAGACCCATGCACAGTAGGGGCACTGCACTGTGTGTTCTGACCTCAGTTTATGAGGACACCATGAAGTTCTTCGGTAGTGTGAGGTACAGAAGATATTCTGTGACATCAAACCAGGCGGGCTGGTCTTAATTCCCCACGACCATCTGTGAACCTCAGTGGTCCAGGACCCTGTTGCTGATTCTTCTTTTGTTCTTTCATTAAGCACTTTTAATCCACTGACCACACCAGGAACTCCCCACAAGAATCGCCATGCTGGAGATGTTCAGATATCACAGTTTGGTTCTTGTCAAAATGTTTCAGAGCACCCATTTTTCTGCTACCAACATGGACTTCAAGAGCTGTCTGTTAACTCTGTGCCTATTATTATATACATTGTGGCTTTCATTCCTGGCCTTTAAAATGAGTGTCACTGAAAAACAATGCACTGTTTAAATTACTGTAGTAGTATGTGTGTCTGCACACATACATACATACATAAATATATGCATATCCATGCATAAATATATTACAACTGTAATTCACTTTAAACACTTATTTTAAAGGTAAGACATTAAGGCCACATCCACCCCAAGAAGCCAAATATTTTGCAAATATTTTGTTAGTTGTTTGGTCCACACACTGTTTTTTTTCCCTGCAGCTTTGGATGAGAAAAGAAAAGTAGGTCAGGCACACCTAAGCCAAACTGCCCAAGGCTCCACAGAGGCCACTGGGGAATCTGTCCTTAAATTTAGAAATTGAAAGAAACTTCCCAAATCATTTTAACCTGCAGGCAGTGTTTATCTGCAGCTCCTGATTTGTGTATACTGATTACATTTGATTGCATAAATATATCAGTAATAACACAATTATTTATTGATCTGAGATCTTTATGCAGAAGATTGAGATTTATTTTTTCTCCATTTCTACTTACACTGATCTGGAGTAAAAAAAGTACAATGTGTTCTTTTCACACTGTTTCTCTACTAATTTCAGAATTAATTCATGTGAAACTACAACTGGATTTTGTAATTATGGGGGTGATTTCAACTTTCAGATGTTAACCAGGAGAAGTTCTGAATTCCTGTTCAGGCATAACAGGATATTTCATACTAAACAGTTATTCAGAAATTACATTGGCAACTTCTACATGTTTCAGAGGCTGGAGAAGAATGAAATGATCAGGAAATCAATATAGTCTTTTTATGGAAATCAATAAAAAAGATAATTTGGCTTGTAGGTGTACAGTGCTTTGCAAAAATCTTGAACCACCCCTCACACACAAGAGACAATGTAATGTGGTGGTGATGCGTCTGTTGTTACAGATCTTGTCCTCAGTAAATAGGAAATTAAATGTTTTTCTTTGTGGCTAGGAGCCAAAATTTGCAGATCAGCCAGAAAATCTGAGAAAATGTGGGCCAGTTAAAAGATATTTTGAGTCACACAATTGGTCAGGAGATTAGCTTAGAGATACAAATGCAAAAATAAGTTTGTCTTTGAACTTGTTTTAGTTTTTGGCAGTGAAGCCCCTCAGGAAGAAAGTTTCTTCAAGGCAGTCAACTGCCCGCTTTCAAAGTGTGTGTGTGTGTGTGTGTGTGTGTGTGAGTGTGTGAGTGTGTGAGTGTGTGAGTGTGTGTGAGAGAGAGAGAGACGGAGAGGGTGAAAGAATAATAATCAATAAATCAGCAAGGGGACATTTCAGAAGCGAGGTTTAGATGGGTCTGAGGGGAGCGTCTTGTCATTTCATAACCCAGACAGTTGATTTGTGCCTCTTGCTCCCAACAAAACAAACTACTTCTCCTTATGAAATAGAAAGGGATGCGAAGATGTGAGGGGAAAAAGATGTGTGTGTGTATCTGTGTCTTGTGACCGTGTATTTGTATATATGTTTAAATAGGTTGTGGGTTCGCGTGCTGCAATCGACATCTTGCGTGTTTTACTCATACAAATAAAATATAATATGGTTACGCTGCCAATGCATACAAGGCGTCTCAATCCAGAGTTATGTCCCAGAACAATAGAATAACACCCCTTCACACCATTACTCCAACACTGTAACAGAGCAGCCGTACCTCAGTGAGTTCACAGGTAGACGTGCTCAGTTTGGGTCTGAGGTTGCTCAGTTTCGATGCGCAATCCCACCAGTGTTTCGGCTTACCCATTAGTGGCGTATTTACAGACTACGTGGACAAAATAGTTTGTGTATGGTGGAAGACTATGAACTAACTAGGCATATGTGTGAGGGAGTTCAGTCCCCCAGTACAGTACAGCGTGCAGGTACAATATATTTATGTCCTTTTCCTTTTTTCTGTGGCTTAGTTTTGTTCTTATTTGTGATTTTACAACTGTGTTAGGATAGGAAAGTGACGAAGGCTAGAATGTGTTTCAACTTACACCAAAATTAGGGTTATATTAAGCGTCTTTAATTTCAGAATAGTGAGATTATGGGCCCTTTAATGTTTCGAAACGCATTACCATGTGTAGCCGTAAAATCGCAGTACCAATATTTTGCCCATATTGACTAAATGTACCTGATACGGCTCTAATGTGGTTAGGGATTTAATACATTAGATAATGTGGTTGGGGATTGAATACATTTTTTCACAATAAGTAGTTTTCACAGTAAACAGTAATTGTGTGTCCGTGCGTGTGTGTGTGTGTCCGATTGTGTGTGTCCGTGTGTGTGTCAGTCCAGTTAGACTTGTTGTGACTTCTCTAGGTGTCCTCAAACTTTTGATGGGCAATTTACAGCGAGGGACAATAAGAAGGGAAGAGAGACAGCAGGAGATAAGCAGTAAGATAGAGGCGAGGGAGGGAGGGAGGGAGGGAGGGAAGGAAGGGTGGTTACACTGAGGCAAAAGAATGGTTGTCTTACTGCGATCCATCATGCCTAAGGCAGGCAGATACTTTGAGAAGTAGGAGGAGCCACCTGGAAAGTGTGTGTGTGTATGTTTGTGTGTGTGTGTGAATATAAACCTGAAGGCATAAAATTTGGAGTATTTGGGGCTTTAACAGTAACCGCATCACCGGCATAACACAGTTTTATTAGTTACCGTGAGATTAGAGCTGCATGCTATGGACAAAAATCAGTATTGCGTTTTTACTGCTGCAGTCGATAATAAAGGGCCCATATCATCACTTTTCTGGAATGAAGAAGGCTTGAAGTCTGTACATATTTTTTCAAATGGTACAATCGCTCCCCCCACCGATTTGCCAACACCTTTAATTGTTAAAAAATAGACCTTTGTTGGAGTACATGAAGACTTATTTGCTTATTGCATTTTCTGATAGAAGTATTGCAGTGAGCAATATTGTGATAACAATTCTCATCCATTAGACCACCTTTCCAGATATTTTCGATAATGAAAAACATGTGGTTGGGCACTATTTATATTTTTTAAATCTGTGGTCAAGAAATTAAATGAAAAGAGTTTCAGTTCGATCAATAGAAATAAGATTGCTTTCAATGGTCTACCAAAAGAAAGACGCAGATGGCCTCCATAGTTAAATTACATATTATTTGAACAGTCAGTTTTATGTCAGTTTTGAAGTGTGCTTTGAAATAACAGCCTAATTCCTCTTTCTTCTTTTTTAGACTTTCCTAGTTAAAATGTATAAAACATATAAGGAACAGATTGTACCAAACTGGGCATTACAAAAAACGCTCACAGGCAAGCTATCATGTCAGCAGTTAGTCGACCAGAATAGAAGACTGTGGCTTTTATTGGACTGTTTTTCTTCTTAATGTAAGTTACAAGCCTTCTGCTTCTATTCCAGCCAAGAGAACAGAGAGATTATCAGAACACCCTGAAAGGACTGTTAAAGTGGTAGTTCTGCTAAAAAATCCCCACATATCCTGAATGTAGTCGTCTACCTTAAATGTGCTTCTTTAGTTTTAGCACTGCCGACATGCTAATCATTTGGGTTTATGCTTCTATTACTTGTTAGCTACTTAGCCTCATAGCTCCAGTGCTAAAACTAAAGTAAACAGCTAAATATCTCCTTGTCAGTGAGATGACATTTGCCTCTATGCTGGTGTCACTGGTTTATCTTTTACTTTTGACTTGTTCAGCAGGATCTTTGATGTTTGTTTTACAACAGCATGAGCTGTCTTCACTGTGGTTACAGTGCAATACGTAAAGTAATGATAAATAGATAAGGGGAAACTGTCAATTAAGACATGTAGCCAAAACTCTGCAGGGCCGCTGCTGGTTTTTTGATGCATGTCAGGTGGTTCAATAGTTGTGTGAAAGGTAAAGATTATGGCACCAAACAGTGAGTGTGTATGTTTTTGGTTGAGTGAATGTGAAATCTGAAATCTGACCATTGATGGATGATTGATAGATAATCAGGTTTTGTTTAAACTGAGAGGCTGAGGGAAATGTATTTTCATAGGTAGAACTAGGCCTATTTCACAGGCTAAAAGTCTGCTTTATTAATAATTATACATTAATCATAGGCTTTATTTCAATATAGTGAATGTATGATTGAAAAGTTGCATGAGTAAGGAAAGTCACTTAAATGTTCTGCAAAGTCATTCCAATGACTGCGGTATACACTAACATACACCCGAACGTACGTCCTGTAGCTGTCAGTGGCTTCTCAGCAAATATATCATAATATAAACAAACTACGTTTTTTGGTGGAAAATACTAAATGCAGTTTTTATATCAGTGACATAAATCAATGAATGAAGGATTGTGTATTATTTCATATGATATCTTATTGCTACTTTATTAAACCATTAAGACATCTAATGGGGTTTAACATGCTGGAAACACCCCAATCCATGAAAAAAATCACTGTATACACAGCCACTTGTTGTTCATTACTTGTTGTTCATTGATGTAATAAATGTTGCTTAAAGGTTGCTGACTAGTTTCTGAACTTATTGGAAGTGGCCTTCTGTCCACTTTGGTTGATCTTGAGCCAAAACTACAAACCTTTACACTAAAGGAACCAATAAGCAATTTGCAGAACAAGCTAGGAATACCTCAGGACACATTGCATGGCAAAATTCCAGAGCTCATGTTCTGCTCCCTGCAGTTTTACTGTGAAAATAGGGATGACTTTACCAGACTTGATGTGTTGTTCCTTAGCTGCTCAGATATCAACTGAGAATAAACACTAAAAGGGCTGAAAACTGCTTCTTTGTTTTATTACATTTTTGATTCATAGTAGATATTTTTCCTCCCTAGGCTCTATCCGCAAATGCCTTCTTTCTGTAAAGCTGGCAAAAAGCCTGTTCATCCTAACGAGAATCTGCAGCATTTCAGTGTATGTTACACTACACACACTTAGTGTGGTATAAAGATTTTTTCAGATAAACTTATCCATCAATATGTCGAAGTTGAGTCGACAAAACGTTTGATGACATCATTTCATAAGCTCAGCGGACTGGATGACTCCCTGCAGTGCTAGCATCACCCATGTTAGCTAGCGAATGCTATTTCAAATTACCGTGCATAATGCTGGGACTGTTATTGTAATTAACTCGCAGCTTGTGAAGGTCACCATCCTGTTTGTGTGTGTGTAGAGTGAATTATCTCCACAAGTGATGTGTGTCAGTCACCTACTGCCTCTGAGGCCACGTCTCTGTTCTTGTTGTAGTCTTGTGTGTAGATTCTGCTCCATTCCCCAGTGGTACGGCCCTTTTTATTAAGTGACTATAATAATTGGTTAAGTCAAGAAACGCATGTCAGAGGAAGCTAATCAGATGCAGATATTGCATTGTGTACACAAGTGCACAGAGAGAGGAAAAGAAAACTTCTCTCAGTGGGCCTCTGACTTACCAGGTTTTCTGTTAATGCCCCACTAAGCAGTTGGCCACAAATGTGCTTTCCTCAAGTTTATATTTGGATTAATTGGTCTTAAACCAAAAAGTGTCTGAATTTCCATTACTGTATGTATGTGTTATTTAAAATACTTCCAGTGCAGTCCTTATCCACTTTAAATGTTCACTTTTTACTAACACAAGTGTTCATAAGCATAAAAAAAATACTTACAAGTAAAACACTTAAGTAAAGTGTGCTGTTATACAAAGGTTTAAAATATAGTTTATGTTCTGGAAATGACTGCAGGAAAAGTATGTGTTGTTAATCTAATTGTAACTGGTGTCTGTGTAAGAGGCATTGGCATTGATTGGGTAGTGGGAAGCACTGTGAAGGTTAAGGAGCTTTTTAACATTCTCAGGGATGACAATATTATAAAGAACTGGGATGGAAAAAAGCTACAGAGGTCTTTGAAAGACTTTAAAGTGTAAGTTTAACCTTATCACTGCTAATACTTCCAGGACAATTACAAGGTGTAATGATAAGGAAGGTAAAAAGGAAGCAAGCCGTCACTGGAGAAGAACTGTGTTGACAAAATAACCCATAAACATTTGAAGTTGTTACAGCTAATGGATTAGTAACAAAAGGTTAATGTTAACTGACAGTGTCTTTTTCCCTGCCCGTTTAATTTTTTTTAAAACTGAATTTACAGTGGATATAAAAAGTTTACAGCGTGATAGTTTATTTAAAACTTTTCCCACATTTAATGTGACCTGTAACTTGTGCAGTTCAATTACAAAACAAACAAATCTGTTATGGAAAAAATATAAAATAAAAAGCAGACAATAATCTGATTGTACACACCCTTAAACTATGTTGAAACACCATTTGATTCAATTACAGCATTTAGTCTTTTTGGAGAGTTTTAACAGCATTCCACACCTTGTCTTGGACATATTTGCCCACTCTTCCTTGCAGCAGTGCTTCAGGTCTGTCAGATTGCAAGGGCATTTCTAGTGCACAGCCCTCCTCAGGTCACCCCTCAAATTTTCAATTGAGTTTTTGTCTGGGCTCTGGCTGGGCCATTCCAAAACTTTAAGTTTCTTCTGGTAAAGCCACTCTTTTGTTGATTTGGATTTGTTCATGGGGTCATTGTCATGCTGAAATATGACATTTCCATTTATCTTTAGCTTTTTAACAGTAAACTGGTATTTGGAAAAACTGGTAATTCTCTCCACCTTAAGAAACAACCCCAAAGCATGATGCTGATTTTCCCACAGGCTTTTGGGAAATTGATGTGTTTGCAAAATTCAATCCTGCTCAATAGGCCAGACATATGGAAAATATGGGAGATTGTTGTCAAATAATTCTATTACAAAAAATGTTTAGTTTAATTTATGTCATCAAAGTCCCTCTATTTAATATTTATTTTCGTGTCTCTTAATGTAGACACAGCTTTACTCTATTCTACCGACCTATCTGATCTGGATACAGCCAGAAACTGAATTGTACTGTTTAAGTTGGATTATTAGTAATACTTAATCTCAAATGGGCTATTTCAGAGGCCAAACCCCCTTTTCCTTTTTTAAGATAAAACTACTGTAAGGACAAATAGGCTATCCTGTTTTTGTGAAGTTAATAAGCCAAAAATTTTAAGCTTTGATCTAATAAAAGATTTAAGTTTGAATAAAAACATTTTTTTGTGAGGAATAACAACCTAGTGCTTGTTCATTTTAAGAAGCCTTTCATGTTGCATAACACACTATTGATATAGTTGTTTTAAAACACAAATTTATTTGATTACTCGATTGATCATTGGAAGAATTGACAGAATACTAGATTCCAAAAATATTCGATAGTTTCAGTCCTAAACATTATTTGGACACTTATTCCCCTCAATGTTGACTGTGAATTGGGTACATCCTGTGAATCCTTGGCTTTGCAAATATGAAAGCAAAGGGCTTGTGAAATATTGTCCTGTGTCGTTAGCATTTGGATTGCGAACTCTTTCGAGAAAAAGACTTTATTCATACAAGTTACCAATGCAACAATTTTTGGGTCTTTTATAGCATGTTTTAGATCAAAGACTTAAACAAAGGGTTGGAAGTAAGTGTGTGTGTGCGTGTGTGTGTGTGTGGTTGAATTACTAGCAGATTCCCATCATGGGCCTCATTACTTACTGATAGCAGTAACCTGCCTTAGAGTGGACAGCAGCAATCGCTCACTCACTCAGTCACTCAGTGTGTGTATACACACACAAACACACACACACACACACACACACACATTATTTTCTCTTGCTCTTTGCACAGGCATCTACTCAGATCATTTTCAGTTCTCCAGTCGTGTCACGGCTACGTTTTCACCACCGGGAGGATCTTTCAGACTGCATTAAACTGAACAGAACCCTCCCGACATTTGAGCAAAACAGCATGCTGGGTTCTCGATTCATTTCCCTCCGACCATTATGTTTCCCACAACGCTAAGCGTCATCCACGCCTGCTTCCTGCCTGTCTCTGCTTACCTGGATTACCCATCTGCCCACAATGCACCTCTCAGCCTGCCATTGTCTGTCTGAACAGACCGTGGAAGCGCAGCTTGTCTCATTTGAATACTCACATGATCTCGTACATTTCCTCCTCTTCTGCATTCACATGCAAATTAGACCCCTCCCCACTCAGACTGGGCTGAGCTGCTTTTTGTCTTCTGTTCTGCAGTGCCCTTATAAACACACATTCTCTCAGGGCTTTTTACCTACACTTTCCACTAAGTGAAAAATTTAACAGCACAGAAATGCCTTCATAACACACACTGTATGATTATAGCATGCCTCTTTCTCTGCCTCATCTAACATGCTTCTTTCCAAAACAAGCATTTTTATATAAAATATATATGTGTGTGTGTGTGTGTGTGTGTGTGTGTGTGTGTGTGTGTGTGTGTGTGTGTGTGGTTGGAAGTGGAGTATCTCAACCCGAGCTCACAAGTGTTCATGCAGGCATCAAGAAACACAATTTAATCAAAATATGCTCTCTGATCACGATTAAGGGCTTTTTTTCGTTCTAGGACAACGCTTCACTACCCTCAGTATTTTCATAGGCACTGCGTTAAATCACTAGTATCTGAGCTAATTGTTGACTCTTACGGTAAGGTTAAGGTTAGGGTTAGGTTTAGGGTTAGTTTAAGGTAAGGAGTCAACTCATTATTTCTCTCCTTTTGTCTGGGTAGTGAAGCGTTACCCTAGCACGAAAAGGAGAAGTGTTGTCCTAGCATGAAAAAAAGCCCTAAATTGTGATCGGAGCATGTATTTGATTAAATTGTATTTCATGATGGCTGCACAAAAACTCGTGAAACCGGGCTCAGTATCTACTCCTGAACGCGAGTGTCTGACTGGAGGGGCGGGGTTGGAAGCGGAGTATCCCCTCTGGAACTCAAGGGTGTGTGTGTTGAGGGGGGAGGTTCCCGAATACAAATATAAAAAAAAATATTTATCCAAATACAGTATTCGTAAAAAACACGTTCTTTGTACCTTTCCGAATACCATATTCGGATCCAGCCCCACCCCTAATATATGTATGTGTGTATGTGTGTATGTGTATTTGTGTATGTATGTGTATTTGTGTATATGTATGTATGTATGTATTTATGTATGTAATG
>JBBMFX010034463.1:0-11848 GCA_037832545.1 Rhabdalestes septentrionalis
GAGGGAGAGAGAGAGAGAGATAGAGAGAGAGAGAGAGAGGGACAGAGAGAGAGAGAGAGAGAGGGACAGAGAGAGAGACAGGGAGTGAGAGGGACTAAGTAAGGCCATTCATTGGGATGATTGACAAAAATATATAAAGGTTTACTCCAGCAAATTACTCCAACTATCATTAAGGTTTCTCATCTCAAATTCTTATTTCAAAGTGTTACTTGTTATAACATTTCCTGAGGTGAAATAAAACAGATGATGTAAAGGTCCTTAAAGGTTAATGCTATATGCTATAAATGGACATTTAATGAGAATAATGGTTGTTAGCTATGCCTTGCTGTAAACGTTCATCTTATTACAGTAGTATAAATACTGTTATAGCAGAAAACACAGTCTTGGTTAATTTAAGAAACACTAGTCACATGCATGCATGATTTTGTAAAATGTCATATATACTGTAAATAACCCAAAATGAAAAAAATAAGAAGTATGATCTACTTAACAGAAATGAAGCAAAGGCTAAGAATACTTGAAAACTCTGCCTTTTAGAGCTTAATATGACTTATGTAAACATGCCCTTTAAAGTTCAGTATGTCGATTATAGACTTGAATAAACCATGCATTTCCAAACTGTTGAACACTCTGGGCACAGGGATAGTAGAGGGGAAATCCCCTGGAGGGCTGGTGTCCAGCACACTTTGGTAGCTCCCCTCTTCCATCACAATCACTACACTCAGCAATCAACAGGTGAGTTGAACCAGGTGATTTTGGGGAGGTAAACCACTAAACTGTGCTGGACACCGGCTCTCCAGGGCAGGACTCGGGCACCACTTCTTACACATAATTGTTTTGGGATGTAAATGAAACTGCAGACAGCTCTGATTAGAGAATGTGATTACTGAGGCCCGGCAAATGAGAAGAGAAAATGTTGACAAGCGTAATTCCATAAGAGCTGAGTAAAATTTGAAGATGGCCAAAGCAAATGGTTGGTTATCATGCCGGGAAAGGGAGGGGAGGGGAAGTGAGGTCTCCTTCTGGGCAGCAGAAGCGACAGATGGCTCAATTGGTGTCATTTTTTCACTAAGACAAAGCTAGAGCAGAGGATGGGTGATGACTATCACACTGCACTTTAGAAAGTGAACCAGTGAGAACAAACTCCAAACCCACTCTCTCTCTCTCTCTCTCTTTCTCTCTCTCTCTCACTGTCTCTCTCTCTCTCACTGTCTCTCTCTCTCTCATACTCTCTCTCTCTCTCTCTCTCTCTCTCTCTGTCTCTCACTCTCTCTCTCTCTCCCTTGCTCTCTCTCTCTCTCTCTCTCACTCACATATGCGCACACACACACACACACACACAAGGTGAGAGCACAGCCCCTGAGGGAGGCAGTTAAAATAGCAATCTGCTCCACACTTTATGTTAGCAATTAACACAATTACATCTCATTCATGACTTGGGTGTGAGAGTGAGTGTGTGTTTACGTGCGCATATTTAGCTCATCCTGCCTGACAAGGCAAGACAGAAAAAAATGCACAGGCCACCACTGTCTCCACTGCATTGCACGCAAAACCAAAGAACATAGCACAACACAATCTCACACGCACACAATATATATACCGTACAAATACCTTACACCTTTAACTCCGTCATGTTCCTCAAAATGTTTGCTGGAACAGGACACTGCTATTAGGGAACACTTTACCATGAAGCGTCTGAAACAATGTTTAGGAAGATGGTAGACCTTCATCCAAGTTACATCCACATGAATGCAGGATGAAGGTCTTCCAGCAGATTATTGTCCGGAGCATCACACTGCCTCCGTCAGCTCACTTTCTTCCCCATGTGCATCCTGGTGCCATGTTTTCTCACATTAACCCCCATAGACTTTCACATGACGTGAAAGAAAACCTGATTCATCAGACCAGGCCACCCTATTCTATTGCGTCACACACCCATTGCAGGCCTATTTGGAGGTGAACAGATATCAGCATGGGCACTCTGACCAGTCCGCAGCGATGCTGCCCCATGCACAGCCAGCTGTGATGCACTGTGTGTTCCTCCTAACACAGCCAACATGATCTGTTTTCAGTCATTTGTTCGGCTGTAGCTCTTCTTTGGAATCAGACCAAAACGGCTAGTCTTCACTCTCCATAAGCATCAATAAGCCGTGGTATTCCATTGCCCTGCTGCTGGTGGACTGCTTCACCTTGGACCATGTTGGTGAGTACTGCCAACCAGGAACACCCCACAAAAGTTTTGGAGCCTTCAAGAGTCTTGGAGATGTTCTGATCCAGTCAGAATGACAATAAGGTACCTGTCAAAGTCATTCAGATCCTTCAATGTGCCATTTTTTCCTATTTCCAACACATCAACTTCAAGAATGCCTTGCTGCCTAATATATTCCAATCCTTTACAGGTGCCACTGTAACAAGATAATCAATGTTATTCACTGCCTGTGGGGAATATTGATGTTGTGGCTGATTGGTGTAATTTGCACAGGGGGTTTCCAATTTCTCCAACTGATTTGAAGCTTGTGAAACAGCAAGCTGACGAGTCTGTAGGTGTCCTAACACATGGCTCCGCACACCTGCAAATTTAGTCCTGTTTTTCTGTGGAGGTGTGGATCTTGTGAGGCAGTTTGTCACTGAAAGGTTTTCTTTTTATGGAAATGTGTATATGCACTCTAGTATGTTCTTCAGTTCCATTTTAAGGAACCAGTTCTTCATTGTTCTCCCTTATAACCCCTCCTGTTTATTTTACCTCCTCACTCTATTCTGGTTTTTGTAGGTCTCTCAGTGTTTGCTGGATCTAACAAAGGCAGTGAGCAATTCCAGGCTTGCTAAGTTAGGCTTGTCACATTGCATTAAGCTCCTGCCTACTGAATGGGAAATATGTCTGATTTACAAAAGCAGTAGGCACCTGGATTTCACAACTGGTAGGTAAACCAGGAAAAGTATTTTGTTGTATTTGAATCGATTTATTTTATTTATCACACCAAGAGCCTACATTGTCCCTGTTCAGATGAAAACAGTTACAGAGAAAAAAATTTAAATATTAAAATAACTATAAGTAAATTTCCATTTCACCTGAATGGCCAATGAAGAAAGAGGCTACACCTGCTGGACAGTTAAAACGGTTAAAAAGTGAACATTTGTTGAGTAATAGTCAGTGCTGAAATGGTGCGATGTGGCCAGCAATAAGGAACGTCTCTGTTAAAAACTGTGATAAAAACAGAGATAAACCCAAAACCATTGACCTGAGATTAGATGAGTAAAAATCTGTGTGAACGGCTTGAATCGGTTTTATAATTTCAAGAAAAGTTTCATTGTCATATTAAAAGACAATGGTCCATATTATGCTCTTTATAAGAAAATTGTATTTTAGTGTAATTTGGTGCTTTTTCCACTGCCTGGTACCGGCTCGGAACTGTTCAGCTCGGCTCGCCTCATTTGCTTTTCCATTACTAAAATCTGGTACCTCGTACCGGTACCCGGTACCTGGTACTATACTAGTGGGTGATTTTCCACTGACTGGTTCCGGCTCGGCTCGGTTCTACCCTGTTTAGTTTCCACTACAACTGGTTGCGTAGCGACCGAGACGCAGCTCGAGCGGAACTGAGGTAAAAAATATAATTACAGTCGTCAGAATGGTTTTAAATCAGAGGGATTTTATTTCTTATTCTTGGTTTGTGTTTGTTTGCCATAAAACGAGACAGTAGTCTTACCAGATGAGGCTTAAAGAAGCGCGGCAGCGGACTGCCGAGAAAAAACCATGACGCAATGACTGCAACGACCAATCAGTAACCTCCAATATGTACGCGTCATCATATAGTATCGGTTCGGCACGGTTGGTACCTCGACCAAGGTAGTACCAAAAATAGTACCAGGTACCAGATTTGGTAATGGAAAAGCAAAAAAAGCGAGTAGAGCCGAACCGTGCCGAGCCGGTATCAGGCAGTGGAAAAGCCCCACTGGTCTTGTTGCATACAGCTTACCCTTTCCATGCCCCCAGCTCCTCTGAGAAAGTAGAACCACTCTTGCTGGGTGATGTCCCCTCTTTGCATCATGATCTCCACACAGAGCATGAAACTGTAGATGGTCTTATGTTGCTCGAAGAGGCCGCGGGACACATTAGTGTAGGAGCTGAGCAGCGTCCGGTCCATCAGAACCTGCAGCCGCACGTTCAGGTCACTCTGCGGCTCCGCACACTCGATAGTGCTGTTAAACAACTGCAGGACACACAAACAGAGACAAATGCAAACCTTTGTCTGGTATTGTGTCGCACTCAAAAAGTAAATTAAAAGCTGAAAATGGTTCTGAGAGATCATGAGAATACTGAATTAAAATGAAATTAAATGAAATTTATGGAATAAATGGTACATTTTGAAAGCTTAACCTTTTTTACATAATCCAATGCTTTTTTAATACCCAAACATCTTGGTTTTCCAGGATACAGGCAATTTAGTTTTAAACTATTGCTTTAGTAACTGCAGGACCAGCTGCATTCTATCAGCGGATGGCCTTTCACTGTGCGCAGCATGGGCAGCGTGTATTACCTGTTTGAAATACTTGAGGGAGAACTGGTACATGGGGTCAATCTCAGACAGGCTGGCGATAACGAAGTACATGACGGACCCGCGTGTGGCCACTGGCCGATACTTCTCTCTGGCTGTATTTATCATCAGCTCTGTGGCCTCTGCCTCCTCCAGACGGGATTTAATGGCCTCGGACGTCACCTGCCAAACACACACACACACACACACACACACACACGTCAGCATGTGGCTATTTCAGAAATGTGTTACTTATAGCCCCGTCATGCCGTAAAGCTCATTAAACTGTTAGTTTGTCAATAACAAAGATGGATGAATTTGCTAGCAAGGCAAATGAATACATGTGCTGCAGATCCTATAAAGCTGTAAAAGCAGGGGCAGCAAACACACATTTGGATTAGGGCTGAAGAAACCAGGCCCATAACTGAATGTCATCAGTATGGATGTATTTATAATATCATATTTTTATTCAGTATTATTTGTAGATAAAAACATAAATTATTATTCCTATTCTTATTATCATCACTCTTGCTGCTCCAAGTGTGTGGTTTAGTTCTGTACTGAAGCTGCAAGGCTAATATGGCTAAAATGTTATTGATGTCTATTCACTCCCAGTATTGAAGCTACCAAATGAAAAAGCAAAATTTTCACCACAAACATGTTTCTACCTGCCCCTTAATTATTAATTAATGAATCATTCTGACCTCTTACTATCACCAAAAACATTCAGCATTAAGTGACTGAGCTCATTTGCATATTGAAACGTGTGATATTAGTACTCCAAAAGTCAGTTTTTTACTCCTTGGTCAGGTGCATTCAAGAGTGAAAAATAGTGAAAATGTCATTTTTACCACTTCTAAGAGATATTAGACAATTTTGACATCACTGTTCAGGGTTTTAAAAGGAAATACAATGACCAATGAATACAGATATGGCACACAACATCTGGCTCAAGTACAGGAAAGTAAGCAGACAGGAAAGTCTCAGTTGGCACAGCAACAAGATCAGTAGTAACAGCTTTGTGTTTTTTCTTTTGGATTTTACCTGATTTTATCACATGTCTGAAATCTAAAATCTACTGCCAATTCCACCCACTAGATCTCCCCAGCAAACCATTTACCAAGCTGGGAGGGTGAAGGGTTGCATGTGCTCCAACATATCACTACAAAGTGACTAATATAGTCAATGGACACCTACACTGGCAAGCATAATTGTCCGATTATGGTCAATGGGTCTATTGGATTTCGAGCCACAAAAGCTGTGGTGTCACATGAATCAAATCTTGTGAAAATACTAACTAAAAAATAATGGAATCCATTGACTTTGATAAGCATCCATTTTCTATTGTAGAGGATGGTGGATTTAGAGTCAAAATTTTGGTTTTGGTTCAAGATATTCAAACTTGGGTGCATCACTGATAAAAATACAGCTAAAGTTAGAAGTGGTCTGAGTTCAAGGGCAATCACTGAGGCCATATGGAGAGGGAGAGGGAGAGAGTTTTGTTAGATCCAGGACAGAGGCTTCATTCATCATGGAAGTCATCCATGCATCCATTTATCTGTCCATCCATTTATCTATCTGTTCGTCCATCTCTCCACCCACTGCGCTCCCTTGTTCATCCCTGCACCACTCTGTCGGGGCAGTGGGTGGGTGACACAAAGTGAAAAGCAATCTGAGTTCCTAACTTCATACACACACACACACAGAGCAGTGCTATGAGCAACAACAAGTCAAAGCTGACACCACACACACATTTCAAAATACACACTGCAGCAGGGCTCTGCGTGTGTTTGTGTAACATCTGTTTAATTGTTTCTATAAACATGTCTGAGAAAAAGCTGCAGGACCATCAGTGAGTATGGAGGAGCGGGAACACAGACAAACACTAGATGCAACATTCAAATTAGCATAATGCTAACTGGTTGGCTATAAGTAATGTAAGTGCTACTCTCTCTATCTCTCTGCCTCACCTTTGACTCCTGCAGGGTCTGGACGAGCTCCTGGTTGTCGAGGATGTTGCCTTCTGAGGTGAAAAGCAGCTTGAGGATGCGATCCTCGATCGCCTTCAGCTGATTGCGGTCAGCATTTATGCGAACAATTAGCTGATTCCTCTGTTCCTCCAAATCTGGACGCTCCAGTCGTACCACATCACTACAACAAGACCACTCAATAACAACAACGGCAATAACTCAAATGATCTGGATACAATGACAACAGTACACTACAATTAAACTACAACGATAAAGATGAGTCATAACAGCATTTACTGGCCACTTTATTCGAAACACACAGCTCTTACCTCTAAATAGTGGTCACTTTACTAGAAACACACAGCTCTTTCTTCTAAATAGTGGTCACTTTACTAGAAACACACAGCTCTTACTTCTAAATAATGGTCAATTTATTAGAAACACCTACCCTACTTCCATCACTAGAGCTTCCCTATATAAATGAGAAATTACACACTGCAGTCCATGTTCAGTCATGTACAATTGGTCAGCACCTCTGTGACCCTAATCAGTGGTCAGTTTGGCCATTATTTTTTTAGAGGAAGACCACTCTCAGTAACACTGACATGGTGGAGTGTGTTGCTGTTCAAAAGCAGCTCTATGGTCAGAAACTGGTCATTACTTATGGAGCATTGTTAACTCAGTAACAAATACATCAACAGATGCACAAACATCCTTAACTGCACACCATTACAAGGTGTAACTTTTGTGAGAACGTTACTGCATATGGTTGTATTGGTCATAAAACTGCTGGTTAAAGGCAGGCATGGATAGTGATGAGTTTTGAGTGCTACCTGAGAAGCTGATCCTCTAGCCCTGACTTGGTGACTGTGAAGTTGATGATGGTCACTTTGATGCAAACCTACAAAAAATGCATAAAAAGAGAAGGCTTACCCTCATCTTATTTTACAAACAGTTAATTCCTTAACATATACAGTACTGTGCAAAAGTCTTAGGCACCTGAGAAAATTTTACTAGTGGGCAATTTTGTCAAGCTACTCACAAAGTACGAATATTACAATAAATGCAAATAACATTAACACAGAAAAGAGTGGTTTTATGTCCCACAAAGTGTTCGCATTACCATTTCCAGACATCTTTCCTCATGGGAGCCTAGTATTACTTGTAGCTCCCATGAGATACCTGGGCTGGCTCAGATATTTCATTATGTTAAATTAGATGTATTGTTTTGGAATTATGTAAATCAAAGCAATGACTGGAGGCAAAGAGCAGAAATCTGGAACCAAATCTGTCTTGTTCTAACAGTCGCATAAAATATCAACTACTTAAAAAACTGATTTGTGATTTGCTGGCAGAAAGAAATCAAATTGCTGATAGAAATAACAATTTGTATAGGTGCCTGAAACTTTTGCACAGTATTGTATTTCACAGCTATGCAATTGAGGGCATGTCATGGTTGGCCCATGGTGCAGTGTGGCTTACGTCCTCTGCTGAATAGGATGTGACAGGGCTAGGTTTTCAAAAGCTAACACTCAGAGAGAAGAAAACCACTCAAAGAGGGTAGTGCTATTTGGTGGGGCTCTCTCTCTACACCCACTGCTGGAAGAAGAACATGTCATGACCCCACTATGCCTGTCACACTAAGGCCTGTTGTTGTCTCTAGGAAGGTGGATATTTTGTTACATATACCCAATCATGCGCAGTGGATTGACACAGAATTTAGTACAGAATTTGGTACAGAATTTACAGCGTAATTGTAGAATGATCTGGGGCCTAACGGTTAGGTAGTTGCCCCTGGGATCAAAGGTCATGGGTTCGAATCCCCATTTTAAAAGCATCTCTGGCTATTTAACTGCTGTAGTGCTGCACCTGGAAGACTAGATGACACATACACAAGCTCTAAATGACAAACAGCAAAAACTGGCATTAAATAGCTGCTTTTATTAGATTAATCAGCTATTATCTTTTCATCTCACCTCAGAAAGTGTTAAGACAAATAATCTTGTTTGAATAAGCCTTTATAAATGTTAATGTAGGTTTATGTCAGTTGTCATGTAGAGGTGTGCACTGCCATTTAGGTTTTTTTTTTTCTTTATACAGAACCAGATACAATTTGAATGACTCCTAGAAAAAGTTCTTCCTGGTTACACTGGTTTGTTGTAACAGTGGCAATTAGTCTTGGGCTGAGTATACTGATCATTTTTATGGCTTAGTATTATTGACAGAGCAGCTTTTGAGCCACATTTGTGTGCTTGCTTTGTACTTGGTTCTGTTAGTAGTATGGTCACTCATTTTACATGGGTGAGAGCCTAGTTCTGAGTCCAGCTCATAAATGAACACTACCGCTCTAATATTAGCTCTTAATGGTTAATTCCTACCTCTATGGCAACGTGCATGCTTAATTTATCCCAGACAGTCACCACAGGCTTTAACAATGTGTTTATTGAGATAACAATAAAACTATAATTAATGACGCAGCCCTATTCGCTCTTATTGCAGTAACAGACTTTTCTATGTTGGCACATAGGTACCTAACTGCATGAAAGCGGAACGATAAGAGCAATAAAGCAGGGCGAGAAATTATTTGTGAAAATGTTTCTCAAAATTAGGTGTTTGTTTTATTGCTAGAGTGCCATAGCCAATACATTCATCCCTGCCTGGGTCACATGATCAAATCCGCTTGACCTTAAACCATTGCCAACCTCCAGGTTGTTATGCTCTGAAAGCCTTTTTCACAGGCAGGGAACGCAGAGAGATATGCTAATGTGACACAACCAGTAATTTCAGGAAAACAAAAAGAAAATCACAGGGGTGGTGATTTGCATGGGTTTAAAAGCTGCAAATAATACAGCCCTCATGGGCAGCTGTCTGCCATTAAAAGGCCCATGCTCTTGTGTTTTATTTTTTCCACCCTGAGGTCCACTGATACAGTGTGCGTGCTTCTATGCACCAAAAACATTCATTCATGACGGTATAGGTTTGTGTCTTAAAGATATTGTGAATGAGCTTTGTGCTATATGTAAATAAGCTCTATGCTATATGTAAATGAGCTTTGTGTTATATGTAAATAAGCTTTGTGCTATATGTAAATAAGCTTTCTGTTATATGTAAATAAGCTTTGTGCTATTTGTAAATAAGCTTTGTGTTATATGTAAATAAGCTTTGTGCTATATGTAAATAAGCTTTGTGCTATATGTAAATAAGCTCTATGCTATATGTAAATGAGCTTTGTGCTATATGTAAATAAGCTCTATGCTATATGTAAATAAGCTTTGTGCTATATGTAAATAAGCTCTATGCTATATGTAAATAAGCTTTGTGCTATATGTAAATAAGCTATGTGCTATATGTAAATAAGCTATGTGCTATATGTAAATAAGCTATGTGCTATATGTAAATAAGCTTTGTGCTATATGTAAATGAGCTTTGTGCTACATGTAAATAAGCTTTGTGCTATATGTAAATGAGCTTTGTGCTACATGTAAATAAGCTTTGTGCTATATGTAAATAAGCTTTGTGCTATATGTAAATGAGCTTTGTGCTATATGTAAATAAGCTTTGTGCTATTTGTAAATAAGCTTTGTGCTATTTGTAAATAAGCTTTGTGCTATTTGTAAATAAGCTATGTGCTATATGTAAATAAGCTATGTGCTATATGTAAATAAGCTATGTGCTATATGTAAATAAGCTTGCAGTGTTGCAGGTCTTACATGGAAATAAGAATAATGGCCTTTTAATTTGAAAGAAATGAAACAAAGGTGGCTCCCATTCTTCTTACTCTGCTACAAGTCACCCTGCCCCGCTTTCCTATAAACACCCTTCCAACAAACACACACATAGACACACACATACACACACACCTCCGGAAGGTAATGGGGGTTGGCCATCTTGGTGGTCATGTAGAAACGGAAGTTTTTGTCATAATCGATGTCGGAATCACCAAGGCGGATCAGTGTTCTGCCCCCTGATACAAAAGTCTGCTTCAGCAGGACAGGCTCAAGAGCAGGGTCCAAAGTTTCTTTAAGCTGCATTCACATTCACACACACACACACACACACACACACACACACACACACATATACACACACACACACACACACACACACACACACACACACACACACACGGACAACATAATAATTAGAAATACTATAATATCAATTTCATTTAACCAAATCTGATTTTCTTACATCCTCTTTATATAATTGTATATTTCATATTTTGTTTTTGTTTTTGTCCACAGTGTTAAAATCAGCAAATATATTAACATCTGCAAAAAATGCCATATTTAAACGTAATCCCTGTAGAAACTGTATAATACTTTAAGGCAACCTGACAGCAAAATTCTTTTGTCATCAATAGGTTACGGGCGGCTGTTGTAATTACACGACCCATTTCATTTAGCGTTGTTATGTTGTAATATTTCAGGTTAATCCTTTTTTACATCCGATTTATAATGTAGCATTTTCGGCCTGATACAGACACTGGTTATCAGACCGAACGCAGTCTCTTACAAGAATTCTCACATTATTCATCCTATGTGCTCAGAAATGTCATTTTCAAGCTTTTTAGTTATATGAGATTTCTAGATCCTTTACTGTTTAAAATGACTAAATCAGCCAGTTAGTGGTTTCAGATTCAGTTTGTGTTTTTAATCTGATGTGAATATCAATTGCATCTTTTGTCCAGTTATATACTGTTATATAATCACAATAACGCACGACCTTACAGTCACTGCTTGTGAGCGTTTGATAGCCTGAAAAGGCAAAAAAGAATCAAATTTTACCTCTTCCAGAAGAACAGGCATCCCCAGGCGGATGGCATTCTCCAGCGTTCTGAGGAAGCCTGCGTCTGTCAGCTTGATGACCTTCAGACCATTCTTTGTCTCTTTGGAACGAATCCAACGATTCGCCTGGACCAGGAGCAACAGGAGAGACGGAAAATCATCAAAATGCACTTTGTGACAATGGACTCTCATAGAAAAAGCATTCAGAAGTGCAAGCAGCTCCACCAGAGTTTCCGTGGTTTGACTTTGAAGTATTCTCTGGCTCGAACTTTACACAAATCAATACATTTCCATCTAAATTAATACAAAATTGTAGGCAAACTGATCGGAGGCAAACTGAGTCAGGCAAAGGTTTGATGAAACATCTAATGTTCAGTTTCTCCCCCATCCCAAATCTTTCTATAACCTTGCACGAGAGTCAAAGAAGCTTAGACAACACAGATTAAGGGCCCGATAATGCACATGGCGCAACGTGCTTTCATCATTGCTATATTGTGCGAGCGCATCGTTCATTTTTCCGCCAGAAATCTACGTTGTCATTATAGCAGATGGCATT
>JBBMFX010034482.1:0-11847 GCA_037832545.1 Rhabdalestes septentrionalis
AGATGATTTCCAACTTAAAACTTTAGAGAGATTGTCGACACATACTCCCCTCCTAAGTTCGGCTTGTTAGTCCTTTAGAAATATATAGATAAATCAATGTAACTGGATTGTAATTATATTTTAGTAACAGTATTGGGTTTTTTTAAACCCGCAAGGTGGAGATAGAGGTCTGTTTAAACGGTTTTTACAAATGGTTTTATTTCTATTTAACTACCAACAACACAATTGGGATTCACTGTAAACACTATGAAAATGTAATTTTCCAATGTAGATTATCTGCTAAAGCAAATACACACAAAACATACATTTAGGGCAACAAAGCAATTCATACGTGTTTTCCTTAATAAGAGGTAAAGATTTTATGTCTTGCCTGTCATGAAGAGTGAGAGGTGTCAAAAAAGGCTGCTTATACATTTTCAAAAGTATAGGTATTTATAGGTGATATTTGATAGCCTAAATGATGAAAATTAAAAAGAAACAACTTGAGAAGTACTAGTTCATTTTATTAGATATTATTGTCAATAACAGACTGACTCTAGATGCTGCATCCGCAATAAGAATGTGCCCCCGATGACGATGTTTTTTGATGGGACCTCTGACCTCCTATCACAGGTGAGATTAGAATAGACTTACCTCGTCCGTAGATGGCCCGTGTAGTGCGATGGGAATGCTCAGACGCGGAGAGAAGCGAGAGAGCAGGTGAATCATGCAGCTTTAATCTGTGAATGCTCTTAACAGAGTTAAGCTCCCACCTGGAACTAACATTCACAAACATGCAAGCCAACAGAGATGGTACTCACGCGTGGTGCAGTCTCCAGATCTGGCAACAGAACTCAATGACTGAGTGCTGAAGAAGTTCCCACTTCGTGTATTTATACTGTGACACGCTAATTTCCCTTTGACCTTGGCGCATCACGTGGTCTTGCATGTGACACCTCCGGCCAGACCCTTTATTTGCTGGACAACTTAAACATAGCTGATAGCATACCTGAGTGCAGGGAATCCAGGGTGTTCTGGCTGGGGCCTTGAAATTGAGGTCCTGGTTTTGGCTGGCCAGTGCCACCTCTTATAGGGATGATATCATACAAAGTGGCAGAGAGAGTCCTTCAGTTTAAGGAAAAGGTCTTCTCATTTCCTTTGTGCCATGGAGTAGGTGCCATAGGAGATGGGTTTGCGCAGCTGGCAGGTTCCCAAGCCTTTTCTTAAGTTGTTGGAAGCATTGGTGGCTGCCAAATATGGATCAAGCTGCTCTCACGTGACCAATCATGTTGTTTAATTAGGTTGTGGACATTTGCATTGGCTACACTGGGTCAGTCCATGATGCTCGGGTGTAGAGGAACAGACCCATTTTCACTGAAAAACATTACTCTCCACAGGGATACATTATCCTAGGTGATGGTAACAGCATACCGGGAACCTCTGATGTATGCAGAGTTGAACAAGCAGGCTTGCTGGAATGGCGTGATCTTCACAGCCAGCAGGATGAAGAATATCAACATTCACTCTCAATAGACAGAAAGGGTAAGAAAATGCAGACATTCATATGGGCAGGACCTTCTAGATAAGCAATACAATTTCTCTTTCAAAATCACTTTTATACTTGTTCTTCTTCTGTATAATTGAATGTCACATTAAGTACATTTCATATGACATCAGATGAGAAGATGAAGGCAGTTCCAGGAGCGGGAGCTGAGACGACTACAGGTAAGTCATTTATAGTGTACTAACTGCAAAAGTATTTTGACCCAAAACATAATTGTTATTTGAGCAATGCTTTAAATCACTGGGAATTTATCTTACATATGTCCTAAAAGTGCTTTAAGTTTGACTAGGCTACATGCATGCTAATTTTCTATATTTTTTCATTTTAGAATATAGCACCAAACACAGCTCAGAATCAAACACCAGCTGCCCTACCTACCATAGTCCCCACCTTTCCCCCTGCTCTGTCTCCACCCATAAGAGTCTCAACCTTTGTCACTGCTTCCTCTCCACCCATCACAATCCCCTCTGTGTACCCTCTTTCTTCTCTTTCTACTGTGCCTCATATGATTCCTCCACTCCCTCAAGCCCAAACCCTGAAGAGTACCCAGCTGTACATATTTTTGAAGAGACCATTGATTTAATGGGTGATATGTTGTTCTGTTGTTCAAATACTAAAATGCTAATATAGTAGAGTTAGTAAACCAGTAATTGTCTACGTTAAAATGTGCAATAACCTGACATTGCAGACCTTAATTTTGTGTTTGTGCTTCCCAGTAAAGCAACACTGCACTCTATTCTACCTTTCTAAATATAGGCCTTTTGACATTTCTGCAAATTTAGTCTGAAATCATGGGTCCATCCTCGAAGAATTTGACTGTTATCTGAAAGCCTACAGACGGCCAGCTTTTGATCCAGAGTCAAAATTAGGCATCATTTTTATTGATGAGGATGGTCAGGGAGAAGGGGCCATAGATGAAGGTAGACCTACCAGGGAGATTTGCAGACTTTTAATGAGACAGCTCCAGGGACACCAGATATTTGAAGGGAACCTAGAAGCAAATAACCTGGCCCTTGACAGTGTTGGTATGTTTGTACACAAAGGTAACTGATTTATCATTCATTAAAAAGCTGTACAAACCAGATAATTCTTAAAAATGTCGGAGCTATGCATGTGCAGCCGAGGTTTGTACTGATTGTCTGCTTTATATGGAACACATGTTCACCTACTCATTAATTGAAATATCTGATCAGAAACTTAAGTAGCAGGGCGGCGCTGGAGCCTGTCCCAGCTGCTACGGGTGGACAGTCTTTGTTTACTTACCTTTTGTAAATAGTAAAGTGGGCTTCCATAAAGTTTCACATTCCAAAAAATGCTTGTGCATACATACAGTTAAATATTATAAAAAGCAACTATGAGTTTATAGGTATTTCCATCTTGTAATTATTGCTACTTCCTTAATATTAGTGCAAAGCCCTGAAAAGGTTCGCCATAATCACAGTCCTGCAAGTAATTTTAAATGTATTTTATATATGGTTAGAATATTACAGTAAAAAAAAAAGTTTTAAAAAAGTATTGTTTTTACACATAAATGTTCATTTTATTTGTCAACTATTTCTTTCTTTATAATTTCAGAGAAGCAGTGCAGAGACACTTGAGGATGCCAGAGAGGCTGTTAATGAGGCTTCAGAGGAGTTGGCTCTGATAGGAGCTCTAAGACCCCTACAGTCTTTGGATCACAGGAAGCAGTTAATGGAGGCTGTGCTCCATTTTTACTGTTGGAGTCGAATACAAGCAGCCATCCAACAGTTGTTTTCAAAGTTTTCAGCAGAGCTTTCCACCTTGGTGCGACAGACCTCTGTAAATGTGGAAGAGGAGATGCGGCACCTCCTTAGTTGCTGCTCTTGCATGCTTTGTTCAATTTTGTGTGCTGTCTCTGAAGATGTTTCAAGGGAAGCCATGTGATGGTGCTGATGTTCATAGCAGACAAATGCACACGTAGAGGGTCCCAACCTGTCCTAACTGTGGGTTGGCTGATAAAAAGTGCTATATGAATAAAATTGAATTGAATAAACAGCTAGCAAGAATCAGACAGTTTAGAACACAAAACATAGACATGCTTTTTTTTTAACTTAAGCAACTTTGATGTGACCTGCATGACGCAATTCATGTCGTTTATCGTTATACTTGGCAGGTCCTTCAGCGACCGAGTGAAAAATCTGTGGCATATAGCCCATTATGGTGGGATGTTTCAGGTATAAAGCTGTCCTATATATGGATGTTTACTCCTGGGTTGTCAGTAATAGAGATCGACTGATGTATCAGCAGCTGGCTGATATATCGGGCCGATATTTGGCATTTTTTAATGTATCAGTGAACTACGCCGATTTACAGACAGGCACCTCTGCAGGCAGCCCATTATTATTGTTGCTGTGGAACATGTGGCCCATGCTGCTTGTGCTGGATCCCAGCCAGAAGTTCTGGAAGACTCTTGGGAGTAAACGATAAGATTTAAATTCTGATCTTGCAAAGACTTAAACTGTTTTGCTATGAATTGTTGCTTTAAAAGAAATCGTGAGCGCTTTTGAAAGAGACTGCGAATTACGCTGTCGAGAACTTTTACTTGTGTCAGATAGTTTCACTCTGTGTGTTTGTGGGGCGGAGCAGGCAGCTCTCAAACACTGAAGTGTGTGAGAGTTGCGTCAGGGGCCACTCACATATCGCGTCTTTTGCACGTGCAAGTCCATTATTTCAAATGTAGCTGCGTTCATAACGGAAGCGGTTTCTCAGCTAATAACAAACATGTCAGTGAAAGGTTTTTGAAAAGCAGGCCGTGGGCCAAACCACTGTGAGGTTGTTTGTAAATGCATTTTTTGCGTTTGTTTATTTTTCTACTTGCGCAAGTATTATAGGTATATGTACATGTATTTTTCACAATATAGAGTGTGATTTTTTTAATACTGGATTTGGGCGGGACCCTCAGATGGCGGGGGGTATGTCCCCTCTGTCAACCCCGGGATTTGCACCCATGGGTTTAGCAAGCAAACAGGTATAGCAAACCAACAGGTACTTATAGGTATATATACAGGGGTCAGAGAAGACACTGTTTGTGGCTGGCACTGTGCAGGAATTCTTGTTTTCACACCTAAAGAGGAAAAACAAGACTATATCAGTTATCCTCATAAGTGTCCTCTCAGAAGCCAGTCAGGTTTTATCACTAAATATAGTTACTTGTTTTTAACTTCAGCCAGTGTGTTGGATGCAAAGCAGTCAGTTTTGGTGATTTGACTGACAGGTCTTCCAGCAGAACAGGTGGTGGAGTCAGTTCGGCCATAGTTAGCACAGTGGATATTTAGCACAAGACCAGCTCCTAGCATGAGGAAAACACATCAAAATTTAATGAATCCTGGGCCTGTCTGGGTGAGTCAATACTACTCAGACTTCTTTGAACATGTCATAATAGTTGAACATAATACTCTTGACTACAGAAAATCAATGATGTAATAACAATGTCTGTACAAACCACACTTGAGTGTAGCAGTGCTGCCTTCACAGGTCACAACGGTCTCTGCACAGAACAGAATCATGTTTATTTTTACAAAGAAACTCAGAGGAAAAACTTTTCAGAGAAAATGCATTCAGAACATTCTATTGTAATAAATTGTATCATATTGTAATTTGAGAATAAAAACACCCTGGTTAAGGATAAGTGATTCAGAAATTGGAATGAGAAAAAAAAACGTCAAGTAGACCTCTGGAGGAAAAACTGAATGCATGGTATAAACCCTTCATAGTTACTCAGTTCAGGATACTCAGTTCCTCTAGGTGTCAGCATATGTAAGGGCAGTTCCAGCACACTGGACTGTGATTAGAAGTTCTTCTTTTGTTTATTATTGTTTTATGAGTTTGCAATTGCATCTAAATTCTGCTTTTCTCTGTCTTTGTCCAGGGAATAATGTAATTTGGATCATTTGTGCCCTCCACACTTTCCATTCTGGTTGCAAAGTGATTTCGTTGTCTCTTTGATATTTGTTGATTTAAGACATCAATTAAAAACATTAATTTTTTTTGCTAATTCACTTTTATCTAAAGGTTTAATGAAAGGAGAAGCTGAATTCTGGATCTTCACAGATCTTTGCATTGAGACTAATATGCCAGTAATATTTCATTTCTTCTGTCCTTTTTTTCTGAATTTCAAAGATAAAAGAAGTAGGAGAGAATGAAATGGGCCTTATGCCTATTCTTAAGGCCAGTTTCATTTTCTCCTACCTTTGTTAGATTCCTTGTTTTCCTATAAGTGATTTAATAGAGGAGGCATTTATATTTCCCGTAGTTTAAATTTGTGACAACAATGCAACCATGAATGGCGAGGAACTTAATTTAAGTCATTCAAAAACTTTTTTCCAAATTAATCTTATAAATGTTTTGCCTGTAAGCAAATTTCCTTAAATATTACACATGTATTTAAGAAGGAGTAGGTTGTGTTGCATAATAAAGACCCAAGTCACCTTCATTTTTCAATGTTGCGGTCAGTAGCTTTTCCACAGTTATGGAAATGAACCATGTTTAGGCTGGTCAGATGGTGTGACCACAGAAAAAAATGATAAAAATGAAAAATTCAGTTCAAAAACAAATATTTGTCTGGGTGGTTTTGTGTAGTTGTAAATTACCTGATATAATTTTACTTGTTCATGTGTGGCAGTCATAAATGTATGCAAACATCAGTGGTGGTGTAGTACTTGTAAGTTCCAACACATGGATCAGTATTGCCGAGTTCTTCAGTTTTAATCTCACATGCAGTCTGTACCAGTTTGTGGTCAATGGAACAAAAGCTATTCTTGTGGATGTTAAATGTTAAATGCCATTTGAATTAACATACACCCCTGCAAAAATCCTACCATCATTTTGACAGTGTAAAAAAAATCTAAGGTAAACTAAGGTAAATATACAGTCTACATATGTATGTAAGAATGTTCCTCACTGGTGAAGACCCTTCTTTCCTTCTTTAAGGTGTTTGATTTCTTGGGAAATGGGTGGGTTATGCAAGTTCATTTCATTTACAAAATCAATGTACCTCTCAGAGATAAATAAGATAAATGTTCATAATACAGTTTTCTGGAATTCAGAACCAGGACGACCAACACTACAACCCTCAAATTTCGGAAATATTAGTTTCACTGAAGAGTTCATTCTTAGCGCTAAGTGTAAATAGAATTTAGAACGTTCAAAAAACAAACTATTAAACATGACAGTTACATTTACAGTTTTGTATGTACAGCAGAGTGCAATACTTTATGTTCCCCAGTCAAATTACATTTGAGATTAGACAATATGTACTCAGGCTCTTCAGCAAAACCTGCTGTATTTTAACAGTTTATTTGCTGAAATTCATTTATGTTGTACTTATGTCCAATATATTTGTGTCCATTTTTTTAAACAGTCTTCACACACCATCATAAAATAATTAAAGATAAAATTTGAGCTGTGTAAGACACTACCTGAACAAGTGACCATGCCAAAAGCTGCAATCAGCACTGCAAGGCATAAAAAACACAGTTTCCTTCAGAAACAACTTAAATATTTTAAGAATTTACCACAGAATCCCCAGTATTAAAAAGCATCTCTTTAGAGGTTGGGTTAATAAAAATAGGTCTAAAGACAACTGTATTTATATACATATTTACTTTTTAATAATAAAATAAATAAACTTACAGGTAAGGAGAGACAGCTTCAGGAAGAACATTGTGCTGCAGGAGATGCCAAAAGTTTTGAGAGTGAGCGTTACAGTAAGAACATATCAAGAAGCGTTTTGATCAATCAGGAAAAAGGCTTTTGTACTATATTTGCATAAGATGTGACTCCGCCTACAGGGAAGTTTTACTGTAACTGCTAAGCAGACTTGCACATAGTGAGCTTTAACTATTTCATTCAAAATTCACCTTAATTTGACATTTTGACCTACTACATCGGTGGTGGTTTAAAGGTTGCTTTAAAAACATGATGTCCTCTCATGGCTGTCAGCTACATTTGGACAGATCCTGTACCATCACAGTTCCAGATTTCCTTATAGAAGCCAGTAAGGCTTTATCACTAAGTATAGTTGCCTGTTTTTAACTTCAGCCAGTGTGTTGGATGCGTGGCAGTCAGTCTTTGTGATTTGACTGATGGGTCTCTTAGCAGAACATGTGGTGGAGTCAGTTTGGCCAAAATGTGGAACACCAGCTCCTAACACAAGGAAACGACATCAAATCTTGCATATGAAATAGTTCCCACACTACAATTAATGAATTCTGGGGCTCTTTCCAACAGCAGGTGGAACAGATTCATGCCAAAGTCTGTCTGGGTTATATGGGCCTGTCAATACTTCTCAGATTTCCATGAACATAATTGAACATAATATTCTTGACAATAGGTCATCGAACACACCACATATATATGTAGCAGTGCTGCCTACACAGGCCACCCTGGTCTGTGCACAGAACAAAATCATGTTTTTATTTTTACATAGAATCTCAGAGGAAACACTTTGTGAAAACACACCCTGGTCAAAGATAAGTGATTCAGATAATGGAATGGAATGAGGGAAAACCATAATTAGACCTTAGGAGGAAAAAAAATGAATACAGGTTATGAAACCTTGTAAAAAGATAGTATAATTAGGTTGTATAAAAGGAGGAAGGACAATGGTACAGAAGAAAGGACTGGGCGGATGGCAGAAATAGGAGATGGCCAGGTACTTGTAAGTCCCAATGCAAGGATCTGTGAACGCAGCTTCTCCTTTCATTACACCCTTTGATAAAATGTTCCACAAATCCACAAACAAAGATCCTGTGCAATCAGATTAAATCACTTTGCAACCACGATGGAAAATGTGGTTGGTGCCTGTCAAATATCTGAATACTCCTTCTGAGCAGATTGTCCCAGTGCACCCATAGTAAGCACTAACCATCTGATTTGCTTTGTTTCCTGCACAAAGACACAGATTTTTTTTTGCTGTAATTTAAAACACCAGCAGGCAAAAAACTATGAGGAACAAAAGACAGAGGAATTTCTCACCACAGTCCAGTGTGCTGTAACAGCCCTTACATGTCATGCTGACACCTGTAGGTTAAAAAGAGTCATTTTTTATTCAGTTTGAACTAGGTAGCTTTAAAATGTACAATTTCAATGTTGAAATGGAAGAATGAAACAGGCCTTATGATCAATGTCCCTTGATTTTAACGCTAAATATTATTTAATTCTGAAGTAGCTAAGCTCGTCACATGGCTTAAAGGTCAGGTAATGGAGGCAGTCACTACTCAGTAATTGAGTCTTTACATATGACCATACCTGTTTAATCTCTTTAGGGGCATGAGTATTCCTGTTACCTCAATATGTGTTTGTGTGAGTGAGAACACAGATTCCAGGTGTCTCTTCTCTATTCAGGGAGCCTCGTCGGACCGGATTCGGATTCGGCTCCACCCCTAGAGCAGTCATGACTGTTGGACACTGCCATTACAGGTGGTCATATTCTCTGAAATAATAAACCATACACCAGTCATTGATTATTGTTGAGACAGCCCTTACATACGGTCATAAAAGAATTTTAAGATATATTTTGAGCTGTTTAAGAGCTGAACAAATGACCAAGAAAGGCTCCTTCTGAAACTACGTAAATATGAGCTTTACGTAGCATTCCCCAGCTCCATTAGAATCAATGCTATTCATTAGCTGGGTTGATAAACAGTGGTCTAAAGACACAACACAATATATACAAACAAGTGTAAACCTTAATAATAAATTGAGGAAGCTTACAGGTAAGTAGAGGCAGCTTCAAGAAGAACATTGTGCTGCTGGAGACGCTAAATGCTTGAGACTCAGCTATAAAGTGTGTAAGAACACATATCAAGAAGTATTTACACAATCAAGATGTGACTCCTCCTGATTAGCTGTCCTGCTTTAGATATTTACATTCATGCTGTCATGGTTCCAGCAACGGTCACGAGAGGGCACTGCAGGATCGTGGCAGGAGGACCCAGCTGAAGGCCATCACCATAACTCGGCGTCCATAAAAGACGCCGAGAACTTCAGCTGGGCACGAATCTGTTAACTGTCCTTTTCCTTCCTCATCTCCTTCCTCCTATTTCGACTCTCTCATCAACTCAAAATGTCTTGGATTAAACAGCTCTTCCCTGTATGCATGTGGCCAAGCCCAAACGTTAAAAAAAAACCTGTGTCCCAATACTTTTGTCCATGTAGTGTATACTGTGAAAGTGATTATGTGAAAGCATTTTCAGCCTTTTCACCTGATTGGTAAGTTTACTTTTCAGTTCTATTATCTGATTAGTATGTGAAACAATAAACGGTACCATTTAACTCGCCTGTGTAAAATTTTCAATCCCATAACCTGATTGGCTTGTTAATATTGAACACAGCAATTTAATTGACCACCTTGATCAATCAAATCTCTAGTTCAAAACTGTATTCACTTCAATTAGGAAGTCTATCACATGTGCTTATCACATCTTGACGTTTGAAGGCTTGGTGTTTTTGGGGTATTGTAATCTTTGTCCAAACACACCATGTATCTCTTTGTTACCTTAACCAGCACATTCATAACATTTATCTTTTTTTATAAATGAGATTATTGGTGAACTACCACAGACTGGTGATTTACCAAACTAAATGATGGAAATACAACAAACTGCTCTCATGTACATGTCTATAATCCTATAATAAACAGACTCTACCGTCATATAACTTTGAAATGTTCGTAATGAATGGAAAAAATCCCAAAAGTTTCACTTGGATGCTCAGCCATTTAGGATTCTTTTAAAAGGCAACGGTTTCGACAATAAACTAATGGTTCATCAGTACGATTCAAACCTATAAATAACAGTATGTAATAAAATTGCACAACCATTTCCCATAGTATTCTTAGTAAATCCTGAAAGCTGGATAACATGGGTATAATTAACAGCTTCAAATACAGGCAAATAGACTTAAATCTATTTAATTTAAAAGTATTTAGTCACTGTTTCAGTCCTGCCCCTGTCTGGAATGTATAAGTTTAATACAGCCACTCTAAGAAGCCACAGATAAAATACAGAAAAGATTCAACTGGACAGTAAACAGTAATGATGCTAATGCAGAGTTTAATCATTTGATTGAGAAGTGAGCTTGATTACATATGAGCCAGAAAGTCAATGAGGTGTAAAAGTAAAATCATTAGAGCAGTTAATAAAGCATGCACACAAGTAGTACAACAACAGTTACACTCCTAGACCCTCCCATCCATCATTCTTCTTAACGATACTGCAGGGGTGCATGTTTCAAACTTGACTGATTCTTTTTTTTAGACACACAGAAAATCCAGGGAAAAAAGCTGCAGTCCCTCATGTTATTCTGTGTGGAAACAGAAAGCAAACATTGCTAATTAGCACAAAGGTAAGCTGGGTGGTTCTACATGTAATATGTCCTTCATGATATACAGTGCCTGGATTTCCTGTGTTGAATTAAAGAATAATTTGGTGCAGAAGTATGGTATTATGTTTAAAATGTTCTGCGACATCTTTTTCACATATCCGTTAGAATATGTTATACTTTGAGTACTTTATTTGTTTCAATATGTGTTACACTGGTATAACAGCACTTTAATGTTAGTGTCACATTTTCTCCCAGGAAGTCAGGCATACATCTTATTTCTTTAATGCTTTAAAAAAAAAAAAAAAAAAGCAGGCTCGTGGGCCTTACTGAACTCAAAATAACCTTTGGCACAAGAAGAACTCAAACCTTAATATATGGACAGTGGATCAAAAACACAGGTCGGTCCCAACTGAGCTTAAATATCCACAGAATCTCCCACAAAACAAAAACCAACCACAACACAAAACTCGTCTGCTTAACTCTATAAATGTATTGTATATAATTAACACCTGGTAAACCAAGCTAACTGAATATAGACTGTTTTACTGACTTCCTATATCAAATACATTAACTGTATGCTTATCTGTTTATAGCATTTCATACAGTTTCAGTCTGTGGCCTAAATTCAGGCCACCCAGATTCTGGCTCCAAATAAGCAAGTGAACATATTTTCATGTAAGACTTTTATTTGTGTTATGTAAGAACTGAAAGAGCCCAAGCGAAAGAACACAATCAATCTGGAACACCTGTAACAAAACATTGCCATAAGACTTCCTAGATTGAAGTGTTGATTGATCTTAGAATTGACAAATACCAGGTTAATCAAAGAAAACAGCAGTTGAACAACGTTAACATGGACTCTCGCATTTCTCTTCATGTAATTAAAGACAGATAAATAAAAACTGAAGTACAGAGTGTGTAAAAAATGTAACTTTTGAGACTATTCAATATTATATTGC
>JBBMFX010034492.1:0-11846 GCA_037832545.1 Rhabdalestes septentrionalis
CAAGGGCTCTTGGTCAGACATGAGTTTAAACTTTAACTGTAGAAGATTTTTACATTAAAACCCATATAATTATGCCACGCCAATCATCCTTGATCGATAAAAATACCCCTTCACACTTTCTACCGTTGTGTGTTTGGGCAAGACCCTTAACCAGGAGTAGTAGTGGGGATGGGGGTGAAGTCTGGGGTTGATGTTCCAATAGGATCTGGCAAAATGTATAAATCTACCCCTACTTTGTTATTAAATAAATTTGCTTGATGTATATCAGGGGTGCCTAAACCTCTCCAGAAAGGTCCACTGTGGGTGCAGGTTATCATTCCAACCAAGCAGGAGGCATATCTGATTCCACTTCTGTAATCAGTTGGTCTTGGTTTTCAGTTACTCAGGTGTGGCTTTTTCTTGGTTGGAACGAATATCTGCACCCACCACTGCTCTTTCTGGATAGGTTTGGCCACCCCAGGTGTAAATGAATCATAAATGATTTGTTGATTTGAATTTAGCCATTGCATGGCGAAAACACATTCTGCAGCTTGGTTAATTTTAGGAACATTTATGCTAGCAAAATATCTAGAATTTTGATTAACTGCATCCTTTTATATCGTAGACAGCTTCAAATGAATTAGGTTGCAGAGAGTTAATGTTCATCCATGTTTCCCTTAAAACTAAACAGGCCTTCAATTAGGCATTCATAATGAACATCCATTTTTAACAATAATCAAATGTGGATCTATTTGTGTGTTCTTGTGAACTTGACAGCAAAATAGCCTTTAGTGTTTGTTTAAGGAACACATGCCAATTCATTGACCCAGTATGAACTGTTAAGACCCTGTGAATTTTGACAGACACTATATAGACAAAATTAATGGGACACCTGTCTGTTACATAACCTGGGACACTAATGACATTGCATTCAAATCCATAGACTTTAATATGGAGTTGGTCCTCCCTTTGCAGCTAGAACATCTTCCGTGCTTTTTGACTTTCCACAAGATTTAGAAGTTTCTATGGGAAATTGTGCCCATTTCTTCTGTAGAGAGTTTATGAGGTCTGGCACTGATGTTGGAGGACACGGTCCAGCTCACAATCTCCCTTTCAGTTCATCCTGGGGGGTTGAGGTCAGGTCTTTGTGTGGGCCAGTCAAGTTCTTCCACACCAAACTCAATATAATAGAAAAGGTGCTTTCCCAAACTGTGTCCACAAAGTTGGAAGCATGGTGTTGTCCAAAATGTCTTGATATGCTGAAGCATTTGTTGTCCTGAAGTTTAAAAATTAAGAGATGTTTTTCAATACTTTTGTCTTTATGGTGTATATGAAATGCCTTTAAATTATTTGTAATTCAATCAAAATTACAGTCGAAAATAAATTCAGTTCACGCTATTCACTGTTTTGTTTTGTTTTTTTAAGCTCTATGTTATGTTCTACTCCTACCCTTCACATGTTTGTTGACACCACATTTGCACAACCACACCTTTGAAGGGACTGCCTTACCTGAAAAAAAAACATCTAGGAGAAATGTGGCATTTTGTGGTTATTATGCAAGTTATTATGCAAAAACACATTGCAAGAACGTAGTAAGGTTCAAATTTTCAGCAATTCCTTTGACAGCCCACGCACTTTATGCCAAAAAATTATTCCTGTTATAAAGGCCACTGTATGTACCTTTGCTCAGCCATCCTTGTATGACTTAAGGGCTGCTTAAAATTGAAAGCTCCTCATGTGGCATGTGGTAGCATAGGTGTTACTATTGTCCCAACCAGATTTGGTTACTCAGTTTCCTCTCAAGTATGGTAGATGTAATCATTTGAACTCAGGGGAGGCATCTAGATTTCCAGTTTTCTCTTTGTCCCTGCTGCAATAATGATAAGTGAGGCTTAGTAGATGGCTTACCCTTAACCTGAGGATTTGAGTGGCATTTATATAAAAAATGGCGATTTTTCAGGAACTAGTAAGCAAGTGCATATTAATGTGTGGTTAAGCTATTTAGTGATATTTTACATTGGAACGTAAACAGTCATTTTGGGTGGGTCAATTGCAAAAGAAATGAATGGGCTGTGCACTTGTTCATGATAATGGTTCTCAGGATAAATTAAAGAGCATGTCAAATTCTCATACATTCACCTTGATTGGTTCTAGATGTGAAAAGTTTGAACTACGAAATTTTAGTTGACATCGTTTTTAAAAGCCTGAACCCGTATACAACCGACATTACTCAAGTGTGCGCATGGACACAGCTCTGTTGCTTTTTGTCAAAAATGAGTAATCAACACATTTTAACATCATTTATTCATGACTAACATAGGCTATAGGCCACTTGGAAGTTCGAACAAAGAAATAAAATAAGTCCTGTGTTAACTTCGTAAAATTTCAGCGCTCTAAATGGGCCTAGGCATACAATTAGCCAAACAGGTTAATGCAGAAATAAAAGTGAGTCTTTCTTCACAAATTAAATTATGGTAAATTCTAAATTTAGACGGGTATATGGTAATAATGAAATTAAGATAAAGGTTCCGCGGGATTTGCCTCGCCACTTCTCTCCACAATCCAACCTCAACGAGATGGCAAACAGCAACTGAAACTTAATAAAAAAGAATAATGCCAGCATTTGCCTAAATACTCTGTCACCATTATGCATTTAAGATTCAATTAATATTTCATTATAATTTAGCTGAAACCTTCACTCACCAAGATTAGGCTACACGATTTGTGGAGGAAAATTATTGAATCCACTGTAGATGGCTTCAGCACAGTCCTGCGCTCACTGATGGTGCATCCAGCAGCCCTGAACACCTTCTCAGCCTCCATTTTCACATCTTTCTCACACTGATCCTAAGGAATCACCTGAACGCTTATTTACCGCACAAGCCCGAGGCTGGCCTGAACACATGATTAAGCCCAAACCAGTCTGCAACCGTCGAGTCCTGACACTGAGAAAAAAAATCCTATTGTTAGACATATGCTCAGTATCACAGTTTTCTGTACCATTTGTTGCTTTCCAGGACCAAAGATAAATTCCAATATTTGGTCAGAAACAATTTCACATGTAGAAAGTTGTACAAAGTTCTTAGCTGTTAAGTTAAACAAATAGAATATCAGTAGAAAAACAAAACATTGGAAAACTACAGTATAGAGTAAAAACTATTTATTTTCCAATAAAAAGAAGTCTCTGAAACTAATATGTTAAATTGCTATATATTTGATGAAACCACATCAAGTACTTACAAAAGGGTACGGTGGACCTGGTCCGGGAGGCTCAAGGCCAAAAGTCAGATGAGATACTGTAGAAGTTGGAGGTAAGTTTTTTACATTTTTCCTATGGTCAGGAGTTACATAGCTTTGTCTGTGATGGACTTGGGGTGTTTTGCTAAGATCATGGAAATTGCACAATTGACTCAAACCAAATTAGTTTGAGCAAAAAGGTAATGGTATGTCACTTACTAATAAGGCTTGCTACAACTTCTGTGCAATAATGTTCAGCTTGTGGGTTTTTTCTTCTTACACCTTACTTTTTGCCTGTTCTGACTTTGCAAGGTATTTACTTCTCTAGGAAGCTTGCATTTAGTTTCACAAACTCATGAAAGTAAGAAAGTGAGATATGAGTGGTTCTTTAGAAACCTGTATTTAAGAAAATCACAAATATCTTACAGTTTAAGGCAATAGTTCCCAAACTTTTTTTGCTGGGGCCCCCCCAACCCACCCTCAAAAACCGGGATATACATACACATTTTGTTATCAGAGTCCATTGCAGTTTATTTCACACATTGTAATTAATAGCTAACACTTTAAGACAGAAAACACACAGTGGTCTCTACTCATTACCCACCATTGTACAGGTGAAGCCAAATGCAAGATATGTGTCATCATATTTTCTAGTCTTTGTCTTGGCAGGAAATTGATTTGACAATACATCTGGTGATGCTTCATCCTCTGCTTTTACGTGGAAGCTGCATCATGAATTTGTCCATTTTATGTTAGCCGTGTCATCTATTTTAGCCTACCCTATAGGGATGAGTATCGTTAAGATTTTAATGGTATTACTACTTCTGTCGATACCGCTTATCGATTCGGTATTTTATCAATACTTCCACTGTGTTTTTTAATTAAAAACTAAATGAGAACAGAATAACAACACTTTAAACCCAATTCTAACCCGAATCTAAAAAAGGCCTCACTACAAATTAACTTTTAGGTGAGCTCTGCTTTATAATTTCTTAGCTTATTATTATTTATCTTTATTATTATTATTTGTAAATGCAGCACTATAGCATAGTCATTTTAATATGGGGGGGTGTTTGTGTGTGTGTGTGCGTGAGCAAGAGAGACAGAGAGAGAGAGAGAAAGAGAGCCTGTATGTGTATATGGGAGAGATTGGGAGTGTGTGTGTGCGTGAGAGGAAGAAAGAGCAAGAGCTCTCTCCCGTCCTCTTTTTAAATTTCTCGAGTACCGACAGCAGAACCGTTACCGTTAAAGCTTATCGATACTTCGGTCTTTTATAATTAGGCACCGGGGCCGATTAAGAACCGGGTTTCGGTACCCATCCCTACTACTGTCTTTGCATCCCAGTTAGGCTTCTTCAATTTAGGTAAAGACCCACATGATGCTCACTTACTTTATCTCACTCACCCTCTTACTCATGCAAATAAAATGTAAAGCATGGAAGCCACTAGTACTGCCACATTATGCCCATTCTGTGTGTTCTGCCCATTATCATGTGTTCAAAGTCTACTGTGAACTTTTTTTATTGGGTAAAATTATTTGGATAAAAGCTCTCAAGAGATCATAGGTCACCAGGAGGTCCCTTACCAGTTGAATACCTTTCCAAGTATGGTTTTCTTATCCACGAAGAGATTTAGAATCAGTTGGCTTCACCACCACTTTTTTCCTTTGCTTTTTTTCTTGCCAATATGAATTTTTCTTGCATTTTTTAAACACAAATATTAACATAAATACAGATCTATTCCTCCATAAAATATAGCTGTATGAATTTTTAGTACTGTTAAGAGAACACAAGTAAAGTGTGTCTTGGGATGTGGAAACACCCCTGTACTCAGATATGGGTGCTATTTCGTGTGTTATTATTACTTGTGTTCGTTGTAGGGCATTAACACAAAAGTTGACTAGTCGACTAGTCGACTAAACAGGCACTAGTCAACGCCATCTGTGACAAGTTGACATGTCCTTTGCATTTTCTTTCTCTCTCTCTCTGCCCACGCTTATGGACATAATGCAATCTCTGCCTCCGATTGGCTGACATTTCCTTGGTTTATCCAATTACTATAGTTCCTTTATAAATGGGGCAGTACCATTTGCATGTAGAGAGGAATGTAAACAGGAGACCACAACAAGACTAGAGAGATGGCAGCAGAGCACAGAGACACACATCACACATGTGGAAATACTTCACTCTAGACACAAAAACAGAACCCGCAACTCACTTGCTTGAGCTACAGAAAAGTATATATAGGATTAACATCGTTATTTTACACTGAAGGAGAGCAGTTCAGTGTATACTGTACAATACAAATACCTTTACATTTTTTAAGGGTATAGAATTAAGCTGAGTTTAAAATGAACTTGAAATGTTTTGGGAGCATATATGGGGACACATTTAGGGCATGCACTATAAAATGGCAGTTTTAGGTTTTTTTTTAACCATATCACAAATTTGTGCATTTAGGGTTTTATTATATTGGAGAAAGCAAAGGCAATGCAATAAATATAAACTTTATCTGTCCTAAAAAATTGCAATGTTGATCATTATTATAATTATCTTTATAATTCTAAATAATATATTGGTACTAATAACAATATTTGTTAGACAGATTTCGAGGCTGACATTAAAGGTTGTTTTAAATGTTACATATTATTCAGTAGCAGATTTCACTGTGACTTGATGGAGATGCACTTAAGTAGCAAATGTAAATGCATGTGATTAAAATCATATCGTGTTACAATCCTGTCATTAGCCACATGAATGATCAGGAGTGAACGTGGTCAAAGTACAACTACAAGACTAGTAGCTTCAATGAAAATATTTTGGTAATCTTTGCAGAATGTGGTCTTAGATTCTGACAGCTGTTAACATCCAAAGTAGTTTCCCATAACTCTTGCAAAAGGGAAAGCCAAAGCCATTTCCTTGGTGCCCTCCGTGCTTTTTCACACTGCAGAGAATTTGCAGAAGGGGTGCAGCCTTTTAATGTGTGAAATTTTGTAGAACACCCCCCCACACACACACCTTATGTGCTTGTTCCCCTTAAAATGTCCCGGAGCTAGCACTTTTCTCACATGAGCACACTTGCTGCTGGATCACACTGCCAAACAGCTTATGACTCATCTGTATTTTTTACCACAGTGACACAGTTATCTTTTCCGAATGTGGTCTTTCATGGCGACAGCAGCGATGATAAAATCATACACTGAGGAAGCAGTCTGTAATTTCACACTGACACAGATCCCATCCATTCATATACTTCATCAATGAAAATGCAACTTTTGAAACAACCGTAGTGATTTTATATTTACCTGTATAAAACTTGAGCTGATGTCATGCTGAAAAGGTTCAGGTTTACCTCTCGGTGAAGCCAGAATTTTAGTAAAGGAAAAATAAATTCATTACAGCCAGCTTATTTTAGGCATTGTAACTTAAGGATTTAGGGATTTGAAGGAATGCATGTCTGAGGAGAATCTTAACTAGCAAATACAAAAGCAAGATAAAATCAATAAATAAAAGACTAAAGACAGAGCAGAAAATGGGATTTTAGTGCTGACGGAAACAATGAAAAAAAAGGCATATAGGAGAGACAGAGGCTGAAATGGTGAAAACAAGTCAGAGTATGACAGTTATATTTATAAGAAACGATAAGAAACTAAAGCTGAAAGCTGTGTAGGAGCACTGTATAGGAGCAATTTAATTTGGCAGGATTGACAAGAAATGCCCAGGCAAAAATTATAATAAAATACTGGTGTGGAGACAGAATATCTTCCATGAATCATCTCAAATCAGCAACCTGGAAGCTCAGAACCTTGGAGTCTCAATCCTGTTTGTTGAGCAGCTCCTATGTTGTTGTGGATGGTTCAAAATCATCTGATTGAGAAAATTGATCAAAATAATTCATACTAAATATGTACTTCTGATTTTTTAATGAAATGTTCATTCTAAATTGTTACACTCTTAGCGTCTACAGTACTCCAATACAATGACTAAATGAGAGGATACAGTCACAGCTTCTTTAACAAACAAGTGGAGATGACAAAACTAGAATAAGTAAAAAATCAGCTCCCAAACAGGAAACATATGTATTCAAATTATGGTTGATATAAAATGTGCATATTATTTTAAGGGTAATTTTAAGAACGAGTATTTGAGAGTATATTTTGCGTGTGTTTTCGGGGGTGAGGGGGGGTGCGTTTTGCGCATGTGTGTCAGTGTGCGTGTGTAGCCAGGAGTAATTCTAGGGGGGCCCTGGCCCCCATATAGAACCGCCTATGGTGCCCTGGGAGCAGTGTGTGGGGACTGTACCTTGGTAAAGAGTACCTCAGTGGTGCCATTAGCAGTGCTGAGATTTGACAAACTTCTGATTCCTGAGGCAACATCCAAACCACTAGGCCAGCAGATGCCCCATTTGCTGAATTTCTTTTGCCTTACTTTGTTCTTTTGCCTTATTTGTCCTGTCTTTATTTCCCATTCGCTTCTTTCCCTGTTTCTTAATTTATTTTATTGTTTTTGTCTCCAATGTTGCCCTGCCTCTCCCTCCAGCTGTGTACCAGGGTTTTTTTTTACCAGGAGTTATCTGTTTTTTTCTCTAATTTTTTTCTTTGAAAATTATTATAATGCCTTAGCTCTACTGTTTCCTTGTTTTATATCAAATATTTGAATTCTTTGCTCTGTTGTCATTGAACTCACACCTAAATCCTGCCCCAAAGCCTCCATTCATGACAAAAACATGACAATTGTGTAACAATGGTGTCAAATATGTAACAATAAGCTATTGCTTGTAATCTTCAACTATTTTTTGATAAATATTCTTCACCACATTTAGTTACTGTGGACTTTTTTTGATTATTTTGTGTCCACCAGAACACAAACAAAGAGGATCAGATACCTTCAGGCTTACCCTCTTTGCATTTTCTCATGCCTTTTAGTCAAAGCTGGTATCATTTTATTGATCCCAGACGTTAATTAATGCATCCAGGCATTTAATATAATCTCGTCTTTTATTACAGCTTGCTTGCACATTTCATGGCAGTCATCGTTTTAGAACATGTTCTCTGAGGTCGACAACATTGCAGATAAAATCTTACGTTTTTCACGGTGAAGAAATGTGCCTTACCATTATCAAATACTGATGCTAGCCCAGATAATGTGGCTCCTCTCTTGATGCACAGTTTGTGTTTGCAACTATCGAGACATTTTTCAGGGCTGCTTTTGGCTTGATGTTTTTGTGGGTTTGGCAACATTTAACACGGCAGTGATGGTGAAAAATACCAGCGTCATTGCCGAGCCTGGAAACCATGTAGCAGCACCACACACACAACCGTACCACTACCAGATCTGTGTCACAGCTGATCTAGGTCAGCAGGGGTCCTGTGGTGAACAGGGTGGAAAATGACTGACAAAATGTGCATCAGGTGATGGGCTATAGTCTGTAATAGATCAATAAGGTAGGTGGAATGATCAGTGAACGGAAGTTCAGGAAGGTCATGGAAGATTGTAAGAATGTGGATTGTGAGTGCCTTGTTTTCTATGTTGTCAAAATAGTGGTTGGTAAAGCAAGTTAACACATATGAAAAGTTTTAACACTCCTGGTTAAATAAAAAAGAACAGAGAACATACTAATATCTGGCATTTCAAAGCACATTTTTGTGCACAAGCAGTCTTGGAGCATCCTATTTAACACATTTGGAAAACAAATTCCAACGTTCAGTATACAGTTCACACTTTATTTTTCCCCAGTGTTCAGAAAACTGACTGTAACTGATACACAAACGTTTGTTCTCCGTTAAGGAAGCAACAAAACACATAATTTGCACATGACTGAATGCTCCTTTAAATACAAGAACATTATTATTCAGTGGCACCAACAGTACATTCAAGCGTATCCTTTTAAACTGTCAGGAAGGGAGGAAATAAAATAATCTGCATCAATATACAAATGTGCAGAACCACTGGGACTTTTGCCAATTCAAATACACTTTTATTAAAACTTAATAGAAATGCTGCATCTTTCAAGGTGAGGAAATGCGGCAGTTTCTTTGTTGTCAGCTACCGACAAGTCCAAGACACTTCCTTCAAGCACCACTGCACGCTTGTAAACTTGCCATTAAGTTTGTCAGAACAAAGAGACACTTTCAGGATATCCGGTTCATGCATTTGATCATGCTGCAGCAAAACTTAAAACCTCACGCCTTTGTGGCTTGAAGCTTGGGCTCATAAAGTCATGAGCTAGGTGCTCGCCAGGCAGTTCTGTCCTTTCTTAGAATCCAGGCTGTATTACCAGTTCAGGTAGCTCTCAAACTGCTCCTCCGGAAACACCATGCAGATCAGATTTTTGCTCTAACCCGCTAATCCTAGGGGAACAGGAAAAAATGGACCACTCGGGGTCAATTAGATAAAAATAAGGACAGCATGCATACTTTTTCTTCAGCTGAACGTTTTGTCAAAGCAACGTGACTTGCTGTGTGACAGTGAAAGCACATCCATCAGTATGACGGGGATGGGTGGAGAACCAGACCTCACATTAATTACGACTTCATTCTGTTTCCTGATACACTGTTTGACCCATGTTCTGTATCCATGGAGCTTCTGTCAGCCTAGCAAGTGATGCAGGTGAGAGTCAAGAACTTCTGCGGTGAGGCATCACAGATGTTCACAATCAAGATGCGGTGGGCTTCAGATATGTCTGTCTTAAAATCCAAAGAGGAATAATTGTCTCCTCCTCTCAGTATTTATTCGTGGAGGCAGCAAAAAATCGGCTATAGGTCATGGATGTTACCTCGTGTATTATTATCTTTTTTTTGTTGTTGTTGCTATTAGTAATAATAAGAACAACAACAATAATAATAATAATAATATTTAAACATATACATCTTTTCAATAATAATATTTATGCACGTAAAACTTATCATGCATTTTTGTGTATTTTTCCAATAGTTAATTACATATATATAATACAGTAATTGTAATAAAAGTGCAGTACAATATTCTACATATAATAATGATTGTTTATTTCGTTAATATTTATTTCGTTAACATTTTTTTCGTTAACATAAATTTTTTGCCCTGTATATTGTTATACAAAATAAAACATTTTATATGTATATAAAAAACAGTTTTTTTTTTATTGCTTCAGTTATTTACTGTTGGTTGGTTGTGAGTCGGATGGTAGGATGATCACTTATTGATCTATGACCCTGAAAAACACCTGCACAACTCATCTATTCTGTGCCATGAAAGTCACACTTTCCATGGTTTAGAGAGCATTTCCATTTTACAGCATGCAAATCCCTTTCTCTCTGAGAAACAAGTTTTTGCACCATTTGCATGTTTGTCTTGGGTGCAGTTTCCAAAAAATCTGTCTGAAGCAGAGTACAGCACACTACATACTTATTCTCAGCAAGAATATCCACTATTCTCCCGCTTACATAGCACAGCATTAGAGTGAGTGTGGAAATTTATATATTTCACCATTATATGACACCTTTGACATTTTAGCTTTTGATGAATAAACTGAATCGGAATTTACCCCCAGTCACGATGCATATCATCCAAAAACCTATTAAAAACTCACTTTGACATTATAATAATCATGCACATAATGTGATTTAGAATGTTGTCCTTACCTCTAAAATAATAGCACTGGATAGCAATCCCACACTACACACAGGTGCATTTTGACTGGATGTACTTTTCATCTACTGAGTGATTAATGCTGTACTTTCAGACAGCACTAACATAGTATTTAGAGTGTAAGCTTTAGACAGAGCCCTAATAAAACACGTCAAGCCTGTTTCTATAAAGGGAGGGACACTCTTCTTCCTCTGTCAGAGCCATGGCTCAGTGTTTGTCAAGCTTTTCTGTACTGCCTACTAATCCATGGCAGTCTTGCTCTTTGTGTTGTTGAGCATCTTTTGGTCTAGTGGGAGTTCCTTGTTACCTCTTGTGGTGAGAAGTTGTGTTGTTTGAAGCACCGCACTCAGCTGTTGGTGGGATTTGATTTGTGCGCACCACCCAGATTTATATATGTTGATTTTTTTATTGTCTTTAAGATGAACCTGGCCCGCCAGGTGACAATATTGTACATTAGGGCTTACATTGTCCTTATGCATAAGCTTTGATTGTACTAACATTTTCTACCTTTTACAGTGTGGCAGTAAAATACAGTGCAAGTGGAAGTAAGAAGAAAGCAAACCAGTTACAGTTGTGCAGGTAAAGCAGTACATGTCATGTAATCAAGAAACTTACTCATGTCCTTCCCTTAGCTGCCCTGGGACTGTCCTTCAAGCAGGAAGTTTAACAAAGATGATTTGTGGAGTTATGATTAAGCTTGAAGTGTCAGCATGATTTCTCTAGTTGAGTCATACAAAGTTATACAAAGGTAATAGATCCACCACTGTTATAATCTGTAATTACTAGCATTAACAGATCTCATTTATGAGTGCAACAGTGGTAAGGTAATGTGGGATGGACCTCTGTAATAATATACATGTTTAAAAAATTTACATTAGTTGTTTAAAGGAACAATTGTTGTTGATGTATCAGATGCCTGGGATTAAGTGTCTCTTAAGTCAAAATCAAAATCACTCTCTCTCTCTCTCTCTCTCTCTCTCTCTCTCTCTCTCTCTCTCTCTCT
>JBBMFX010034503.1:0-25964 GCA_037832545.1 Rhabdalestes septentrionalis
TCGCGCGCCAGTTCTCTCGTGTTGTGTGCGCTCGCGCGCCAGTTCTCTCGTGTTGTGTGCGCTCGCGCGCCAGTTCTCTCGTGTTGTGTGCGCTCGCGCGCCAGTTCTTATCCTATCTTATCTTATCTTAAAAAGGTGGGTGTAGTTTTCTAAACTCTCATGTTTGGTTGTTCTCCCGGCCCACGGCCAGTCACTAGCACTAGCTCTGTTAGCACGAAGAAAGAATCACAAGTGGGTGCATGAGATTTTCAAGAGCCTCTTACTTACTCATATAAAGGGCTGGTAAATAAGACTATCTTGAGATTACAAAGAGTAAAGAGATGAACTATGAATGCACAACTGTCTTAGTTGGTAAAATCACTGCACAAGAAGAATGCAACATGGATTGTCTGCTTTTAATAATTAAAAAAATGCTGATGCACTTTACATCTCCATACCCGCACTAGCCTTTAAAAATTTTTTTTAACCTTTTTTGACTCTCTGGGTTGTTTATTTCTCCGTTTCTGCGGTCTCTAACTGTTCTGCTGAAGTGCCTGCTCACACCTGCTTTCTACCTGCGCAAGCCCTCTTCTTCTCATGCACCGTGACTGCACTGTGGTGAGTGAGTCTCTACTCCTTTGCTTCATTGCTGTGGACAGCTTCTAATTGTTTTAAGAGCAGGTGTCCTGCTAGCGCTTCCCTCAGTCTAGCTGTTTGTATTCTGAGTTGGCTAACGTGCATGGTCTCGATTAGCATGGTATTGTGTAGCTTGGTCGCAGCTGTTCTTGGCTTGTGCGCTTTTGGCACCCGGACACTTGTTCTTGGTCACGGCCGGTCATGTTTATTGCAGTACTATGCTAGCTGGCAATGCAGCTTACTTACACTGCGTCGGAACTTAAAATTTTTGAATTCCACTCTCGGATGGACTCTGCTACCTACAATCTGTGTTGTTCACTGGAAATTGCTCGGCACCCGCGCTACATCCACCACTCCAAACGAGGACCTATCACATTTTAGCAAAAGTGTACTACGCCCCTGGTCTCGAGACCGGTCTTGACTGCTATTCGGTGGTTTAGGTCTTATCAAACAAATAGACAACAGGTAATGACATTGGGTCCACATAAATCTTCCCTCGCTCCTGTCATGTCAGGGATCCCTCAGGGACTTGTCCTTGGACCCCTTCTCTTCCTTGTCTACATTAGGCCCCTTGGCCAGATTGTAACTAGCCATGGTCTCAACTTCACTGTTGTGCTGATATTCATTTATGTGTCAGTACACATTCCCCTTCAGTCCATCCTCCCAACGCTCTAACAGATTGCATCACTGACCTACAGCTCTGGCTGCAGGACAAATTTCTGCAGTTAAATACTGACAAAACTGAGGTATTACAAATTGGCTCTAAATCCTCATTATCTAATTCTGGGGATCTCTCAGTCAGTATTGGTGTGCTGGTAAAGCCCACTCCAGTAGTCAGGAATATTGGTGTGCTCTTTGACTTCACTCAATTTTGAGTTGCACATCAAGTCCATCTCAAAAACAGATTTTTATCACCTACGCAATGTTGCTCACTTAAGCCTATTCTTGTCTAGCAGAGACACTCCGTCTAGTCCATGCTTCATTATGTCCCTTATTGCAGCTCCTTGTTCATTGGCCTCCCTAGCAAATCCTTACAAAGTTCACAGTATATACAAAACTCTGCTGCCAGAGTTCTTACATACACTAAACGCTCTGCCCACATCACCCCAATCCTCTCAGTTACACTGACTAAACTTGACACGAGCCTGAATGGGTAAAGTTTTACTCCACCATGACTATGTAATATGGATTTTGTGTTCTGTGTTTTTTTTTTCTTTTTCTGCTTGCCATGTAACGCGACCTTGGGTTTGTGAAAGGCGCTATATAAATGAAACTTATTTGTCTGCGTTGATTAATTGTATTGGTTGACCACTGTGTGCTGTGACACATGTTCACGCAAAGTTCAACAAATTTCAGCTTTGATTGTGGTGCACGTACAAAGCCGTTCTTGCTCCACGCAAGCCATAGAAAAACATGGGTATTCAGAGCAAAACGCAATGCTTGCCGTGTTTGGTCTGAAAGCCCCTTAAGACTGGCCACTTGCTCTCAAACATCAAGAAGCTGTCTTTAATAAAACAGCTTTGCCTCTACTCTCTGACTGACTGACTTTTTGGTTTAGAAAAAGTCTACTTCAGGAACCGTGGCTCACAGACCCCTGCATGGACCCCAAAACACTCCAGGGAACCAAGACCAAGACAGAGAAAATCAGTTGGTGCATCCTAGTTGATTCAGGTAGGTACTCCTTAGAAGACTACAGAAAAAAAAAATTGTCACACCCTGCCAATAAACACTTGAGTTAATTGAAAGAATTTGGTGTCAGGAATCTTATTCTGACATCAGGATATAGGCGCCATCCAAAGGCTTATAGGAGCATAAGTAAATTTGCATAGAGCCACCCCTCATCGATGGAGCCCCTACCCACTAGATTAAAATCTGCCATTTTTGTCTGCCTGTAGCCATAGTGCTTTGCATCTTATGCATGCTCGTAAAACCAGCAAAGGCAAGGCACCATGAAGTGTTGTGTTCATATTGCATGGGTCCAACTCGGGGTTGAACATAAAGGGCTGGACATCATTCTCACTTGTGGTAAATGCGCAGCGCAAGCATGGAATGGGTGGGGTTTGGCCAGAGACAGCTTATTTGAATAAAAGAGACAGAGCCCTTAAACAGCTCATTTTGAAAAGGAATGAAACAAAAAGAATAAAGCTTGCAAGGTCTGTGTGATTGTAAGCAAAGAACTTCATGAACATATTTTGTATATCCCATAGACCTATTAAAACCGGCATATTATGTCCCCTTTAATATTGTAATCTTGGAGAATAACAGATTTTTCCTTATTAACTTTTTGTGCGGTTTTCTTTAAGCAATTATTTTTATAATGGCTCATTTAATCATCTATCATCCTCATGTTAAATCATACTAACAATTCTACATAAACTATGATACTTCCTGGAAAATCATTTTAAGAAGAAATCATTTTAAGAAGAAATGTCAAACTGTTCTGTGAAGGAATGTGGAAAGAGAAATCTAGATAAGCAAGCATGGGAGTTGGATCAGAAACAAAGAACAAAGGCAAAGTCACAGATAGCAAATGAATGAAACTTGAAAAAGAACCAAGGTAGTGAAATTAGAGAAGGTAAGAAGGCATGTGAATGCATTAGATTCTATGTACTTTTAGACAGTAATAATTTATAATCCTTAAAATTTAGTGGTGTAGCTCATTGGGGAGGAAACACCTTGGTAAAACAGCACATCAACTGGGCTTAGACTGGTGTCAGCATTAAGAAAAAAAAAAAGTGTTCCTTTTCCAAATGTATTACACCCTGTCGCCCAAGTGCATGTGAGCTATGAGCCAGTGCACAGTTTATGAACCAGTAAGAAAAAAAAAAATCACCATAGCCATAAGTAGCCAATCAGCAGATATTAAATGTAAGCATGCATTCCTATTAGGGCTGCCACAAACAATTATTTTTATGATTAGTCGACTAATCAGATCATGCATGCACTGGATGTAAAATATACAGCTGCTCATTTATAACAATCATTACCTTACAGCTTGAAATTAAGACAAGCTGATGCTTATTAAACTAATAAAATTTGCAGCTTGTAGCAAAAAACAATCCTTTAAATATAGCAAAAAATGCTACCTGCAATATTATTGTAGCCAATTTTGTGCTGCAAACAAAAATATGAAACAATTTGGTGACCAAATAGGTTAAGTTGGTTAAATTTAGACAAACGTCAGAGCATGTCAATCACGAGAATCCCCCCGTTTACCCTCTGACTCTAAAGTATTGAATGGAAGGGGAGCAAAGCACAGAATCAAATGAGGGAAGATTAGACACCTGAAACTAAGAAATTAGCCACAAAAATAAAGTTTTGGTCTTACTGAAATATTATTAGTGCTCACAACTATATTCAACTTTACTACACCGAGTGTATATAGTCCCAAATCTAGACAAGACTCTTGTTCATAGCCAAGAAAGTTTGCTTTGCTACACATCCTGGAACGAAGCGGTTTCCTGCTGCGAGAAGATACGCTCTGTGTTTCCTAATTCAAACGCGATTATCACTATTATAAATGTTACAGCAAACGTGTGCTAAGGAAAATGAAATCATCTTTACAGTTAACGTTCACAGCTATAAATATAAGAAGCTTACTGGTTATGCTAATGTTAGCAGAAATTGAATCAGCTGCAACATGCTTCCTTTTCAGATGCTCATGCATCACAATCACACTGCCATGGAAGGCAAGTTCCATTTTGTATTGCTTGATCTCTTATTTTCTTAAAATGTTCCCAAATATTCGAGCCCCGTTGCCAGGTATCCATGATAAGAGACAGTCTTACGTCAACCATCAAAATTATCGATGACTAACTTTGTAATTGTAGCAGCCCTCATTCCTATATAATCACGACAAAACTACTGGGGGATTCGTCTCTCAGACGTTCTAAGGAGGCCAGAGGTATCCAACTCATTGTCCTACTGTACCAATAATATACAGTCATAGTTCTTGCACAAATATTGTCTTTCCTGTCACTGAGAAAATGGGCTACATATCCACAATGCTTGAATCATGGTCATTACCAACCGGTAATGGTGACCACAAGTGTCCAATTTAAAAAATCAATTCACATTCCTCTAAAGTATTTTGTAATTGTAACATACCTATACCAAGGACTGCTCTGCAGCTCTGATCACCTGAAACATGCAACTGATTTCACAGAAACACCGTCTTTCCCCCATTTAGGTAATTAATTAATCCATCTATTGTAAGGCATCACTTGCCTCCCTCCCTGTGCAAGTCATTTACGCATTTTCTGCATGTCCAGTTTAATTGTAGGCATTTGGGGGAAATAACGGCTATTCCTACACAACAACAACAGTCTGGTCACCACCCAGGTGTTCCCGACCAGGACTACATGGCATGTGCCACATTTCTAACCAATTCTCTTCGTCGTCAATCACTGTTGCCAATACAGATAAGATGCAACATTTCTCAGGCTATTCGCGTCTGCGTATTAATTATATTTAAGTGACTAATCTGCTGTGTGTGAACGCCCTACTTCAAAAAGAACAATGACAGCACAAGATAAATGTAATGTGAGGAATACAGGGATTTTGAAAATTGTTCAGAGGGTCCTGGTTGTAAAGTATACTGTGTTGTGGAAAAATCACATTTATTCTTTTATTTGATTCATTTCATTTTCTGTTAATGATTCATTTTTACTCTGTATACATTGATTCACTGTTTGATTCTTTATGATTCACTTTGATTCATTGATTCATCATTATGATTTTAGCTTAGTGACATGTGAAATAAAGTAGGTAAAAAGAACAATGTATGTTTTTACATACATTGCTGAGTTGTAAGGTCGAAGTACATATGGAAAATCAATTGAAACAGTACATATGGATACGTTTTTTGTTTTAAGACAAAATGTACAAACACTGGTTAGATTCAGGGTCGTTCTCCTGGAAACCAGCTCTGGTATCCTAGGAAACGAGGGCCGTGAGGGGGGCCTAGAGAGACTTGTTCCTTTTTTAATGTATTAGAAGAACTATTTTGTCTCTTTGGGCTCCACTGGGTCTGATGTCCAAGGTTACCATGTTTTCGTAACTCAATGTATAAAGATGACTGTCTGTCTGTCTGTCTGTGGAAAGCCATTTTCACAGACAGACAGATTGCTTCAAACGGAGCAACTGGGCTGCCTTGTGTTTTCTGTCCAATTCTATCTCGTTCTAATAAATCTCTTGTTGATTCTTTTGGCAAAAAGGACTTGTGTTCATTTGAGTCTCGATACCTTGACAATCTGATCTCAGGTGAAAATCCATAACAAATGTTAGTCACTAAAATAGAGGTGTCATGTTAGTGACTGATCAGTCGCAGACCATGGTTCCTTGCAGTTGCTAGATTTTATGGTCTAGTATTCTGGTTAAAAACAAATGTTTCATTGCTATTAGGAATAGCTGCTTCAGCCAAATATCTATGTTTCTGTAAAAGATATTGTGTAAGGACTTCATATACACTAGCCTTTGATTCTCATTTATAAAATATGCACCAACATTCAAAAATTTGTATACATCCTCAGCTTCCAGAGCTGATAGAAGCTGACTAGACTTTATGATCTAAAAATATTTTTAATGCCAACAAAAGCACAAGCACCATTTAGTTTTGGGCATGCCTAAAACATGGTTGTTGCCAAGACAAGAGAATAGTTCAGGTATTCTACAGAAACAAGTACCTGGACTTTCTGGACTATACAAATGAAATTAAAAAAGAATTAAAAGATTTAAACAAAAAAAACAAACAAACGGTACTTACCATTTGCAGGTTTTTCCCCTACAGTCTCCAGGTAGTTACACAGTTCATTGCAAGCAGGTGGGTCCTGGGGCACTGTTACAGGGTTATTTGATAATCAAAGGAAGGAAAAAAATGTATATTTTAATTTTGCAAGAGTTTAGGGTCAGTGGTGCAGTTGCTCATAATCAGTTTAAATGACATAAGTGCATTTTAGAGCTGCTAAGCAATTGAGCTCTGTTTTCTTTGCTGCCTTCACAGGTAAAATTCTACTTTAGAATGTCTCATACAAAGACACATTCACTCTAAAATGTTGTGTACAAAAACATAAGGTTATTTTAGAGAATGTTAATATTGTGCTATATGTTCCTGTGTAGATACATTTAAAAAGAGTGAAAACTGAAGTAATTGCTGAACCATTATACAAGTCAATATCCAATATCCAGGAGTGTATCTATATTAAATGGATGTTTTAATATCTGAACACACCTGCTTTTGCCTCATTCATGTCAACAGGGGGCTGCCTCAGTTTTTGAGGAGTTTCCAACATTTCCGCTGAATTTTGTGCCAGTTCTCTCTGCTGTCGATCAAAGCTTGAGACATGAGGTTTTGCCGAGGAGTTGAATTCTTTGGCCTCTGTTGGGTTTTGTTGAGGAGTGGTTACTTGGTTGAGAGGTTCTATGTCCATTTCATTTGGTTCAGGGTGTTGTGTGTTTAGTGATGCTTTAGAAAGTAGTGAGGGGGTTGTACAGTCTCCTTCAGCCACCTCAGGTATGAGGGCATTTGTGGTTTTCTGAGGATCAATGCATTTTGGTTGGAGGTCAGGTGGTTTTAAATTGATGTTTGGTGTGCAAATTTCCATGGGTGTTGAATCAAGGTTCATCTGTTCAGTGACTGATGACACAGATGTGCTTCTTTGTTCAGTCCCATGTGAAGAATCTTCCTCATTCAAGCTGGATACCTCTTAAAATATATGCATAAGCAGAGGTCAGTCATCCACATTTCACTGAAAAGGGTGGGGCAGGTGTGCCTCATGATTTAACTTATTGAATAAGCCCTGTTCTCGATAACCTACCTTTCAACATCCTACACACATCACACCTAAAATCACTGTGACTGATTATAGGATATCAGGCTGTGGCAGTGAAAGTACTGTGAGGAGTACAGTGATTTTGAAAGATGTTCATTGGCTCTTGGTTGTAAAGGATACTGTTAGACTGATCAGATATTTTGGCGAGAGGCATGTTTGCCTGTGACTCAGACCATAGTTCCTTGCGTCTATAAAACATTCTGAAGTGTTAATTTTCCACACTGTAGGGGTTGTTGCTAGATGGTATGGTCTACCTATACCAAAGAATTCTGGTTTAAAATCAAATGTTTCATTGCAATTAGGGGTAGCTGCTTGAAAATTAAGCAAATATCAGTTTTTGTAAAGATGTTTTGGTAAATACTTCATAGACAAACTAGCCTTGTAAATGCTCCCATAAAATGCACCAACATCCAATCATATTTAAAGCACACAGTTGCTTTTTCTTCGTAAGCGGTGGATGCATGTTGTTACCATATGAAGATTTTTAGCATTAAAAAGTCCATATACCATTTGTTTTGTGAAGACAAACACAAAAACGGGCATGCATCAAACATGGTTGTTACCAGAACATATTCGCTCAATGAGAGAATAAATCAGGTATTCCATGGAAACAACCACCTGGACTTTATGGACTAATTTAATTAAAACTTATAAATGGAAATAAATAAATAAATAAATAAATGAATTTTAAAAAATCCCAGTACTTACCAGTTACAGGTTCTTTATTTGCAATTTCCAGGTAGTTAGACAGCTCATTGCAAGCAGGTGGGTCTTTGGGCACTGTTACAGGTCATTTAAGAATCAAAGGAATAAAAATGAGGATGAAGATGAAATAGGTAGATGAAAGAACACACCTGCATGTTAATTTTGTAAGATAGTATAGGGTCAGTGGTGCAGCTTCTCAGATAATAATTACATCAGATTAATGAAATTGAGATTAATTAGCCCATATGCTGTAATAAAACAGCTGCTTTAGAAAGGGGAAGGACTGATCATTGGTCTAAATGGGCCATGCTGAGAGTGAACAGTAGCTGACATGAGGGGAACATTGCCACAATCAACATTATAGAGCCTTAAGATATCAGTGTTGTGGAAACATTCATTTCCAGCTGTTTAGCCCAGGAAACAGCAGCAATGTTAAATTAATTTTGAGAACACACTGTTTAACAGCAACAACTGTCTACAGTTCATACTTCACATGCAATTGGTCAGTGTTCTTTGCTGTATTCAGAAGTAAAATTCTACGTTTTAAGTGAGGTTTTAATATCTATGAACACACCTGCTTTTGCCTCATCCATGTCAACAGGGGGCTGCCTCAGTTTTTGAGGAGTTTCCAACATTTCCCCTGAATTTTGTGCCAGTTCTCTCTGCTGTCGTTCAAAGCTTGAGACATGAGGTTTTGCTGAGGAGTTGAATTCTTTGGCCTCTGTTGGGTTTTGTTGAGTAGTGGTTACTTGGTTGAGAGGTTCTACATCCATTCCCTTTGCTTCAGGCTGTTGTGTGTTTAGTGATGTGTTAGAAATGAGTGATGGTGTTGTACAGTCTGCTGAACCTTCTTCAGCCACCTCAGGTATGAGGGCATTTGTGGTTTTCAGAGGCTCAGGGAATTTTGGTTGGAGGTCAGGTGGTTTTAAATTAAAGTTGGATGTGGAAATGTCCATGGGAGTTGGATCAAGGTTCATCTGTTCAGTGTTTGGTGAGACAGAGGTGCTTCGTTGGTCATTCCCTTGTGAAGAATCTTCCTTGTTTAAGCCGGAAACTGCTTAAAATGTATACATAAGCAGAAGTCAATCATCCACATGTCACTGAAAAGTGTGGGGCAGGTGTGTCTCATGATGAGCTAAAGAATTAGCCTAGTCCTTGACAATCTACTTTTCAACATCCTACACACATCACACCTAAAAATCACTGTGACTGGTTATTGGGTATCAGGCTGTGGCATAAATCAGCACTGTTCTTTGACTTAAGCTAAGATTTTTGTGTACAAGAAAAAAAATAGTTTCACACCTAGTCTGGTTCCTGGAACAACAGGTGGCTTCAATTCTCCTCGTCCTTTTTCCTTAAAAAAGAGCTGCAGAGTACCCAAAGCTACAAAGGAGAAAAATATTTGATTATTAGATTTTATTGTAAATCAGCTTCTGTTAGGGTTCAGGTCCCAAAAAAATTGGAGAAAATGCTTACTGACAGTTTGACAAAAACATATACCAAAAGTAAAAGCACTAAAAAGCAAGGAACCCTGGATCGAACAAAATCTGTTTTTCCTGTGTGACTCTACATAGATGCCAAAGTGCAAATCAACAGAAACACTATGATACTGAAACAAATAGCTGTGAAAAGATAGCATTCAACATTAAGAGAATGCCAAGGACTTGGTGGGCCCTATAAGATGTTCGATATGAGAATGACTGAAAAAAATGCAAGTCTAGAACTCAAACTCTTCAGATTAGATCAGAAACTCAAGCATGAAGATTTTCAGCACGTTATATAGTTCACCAACACATGAGATCAAAACAGTTAATTAACATTCATTTGTGAAGAAACCACCTACCAGCCTTAAAATGTTTTGAGTCAAGTTCATAAAACTTCCCAAAGTCCAGTTCCACTTCCTAAAGACAAAGAAAGGATTCACATGAAATACTCCCAGTACTGCCTTTTTGCCACACCCGTCTCTGAACAAAGAGCTAAATCTCATATGAATTTTATATACAGTGCTAACATACATCAAGTCTGAACTTGGTGCTAGTCATGTGGTCAATCACAAAGTCTCGAATTTCACTGATATTTGTAACATGCTTATTTGTAAACCATCCATCATAATCACAAAAATTCCAGGACCACCTACCTAGAACTACAGTGCGACATCATAAATAAATTGCAAGTCTTTTTGAATTAAGTTGTCTAACTCATACTGGACATGCTTTTTACAGTTTTTTCCTGCTTAGGAAAAATGCAGTAATGCAGACTTCACCACAGTTTGATCCACATCTTACATTTGCTCCATGTGTAACTTTGTCCTCGATTTGAGGAATGGGAAATTTTCACACCAAACTGTTGTGTCCGATTTATACATTCCTTACACAGCATAAGTGCTTATATATAGGTAAACACCTTTCAGGAGCAGGTTTCATGAAGGATAAGGCGAGGTTGGGAGCAGTCAAATTTGGAGCTAGTAAAAAAAAATCCATACCAATACTAAAACTCTAAAGCTATTTTTCCTTAATTTCAGCTTTGGCTTTGTAGGGCAGAACAGATATTTTCCACAGATATTTTCCACAGACAATCTGTGCACTTACCGAGCAAATCCTAAAGGCTTCAAAGAATGTAATTTTATAATCACAATCTTCAGATAAATGTGAACAGAATTTGATGTATTCTGCCACCATCCTTAAGTGCTACTCCAAGCAACTGAAACTTTGATACAAAATTTTTTTTTTTGACCTAAACAAACATTCCCCAGTTGCTGCTTTTTTATTTTAAATTTATTTATCATAAGACACCATGGAAAACTAATTTATTACAGATCCATGTAGCTTCTTTCACTAAATAATTGCTGTATTAACTGTAATGGGAATGAAATTGTACCATGGCATTTAACATTCAAATGTTCATTAGTTCTAGGTAGGCAGTCCAGTGAATAAAGGAGAACAAAACTGATGTGTTCATACCTGCAAAGCATCAATAGGACTGAGTGCCTCCGCCTGCTGTGCCAAGTCTACAATCAGTGACTTCTGCTCTTCGTCATCTTTGCTCAGGGAACCAGGATGGGCCACATTCTAATAATAAATAATTCTGATGAGTAGATCCCGCCATCATAGGCTCTTCATACACAAAAATATGTCTGAAGGTTTAGAATACTCACAAGGTAGTTGAACAAATGAGTAAAGCTCAAAACGTGGGCAATGGCATGCATTTCAGAAAGATTCCTTTCACAAAGCAAACATAGGTAACCACATTTTGGATATGGCTGTGTTGTACGGTACTGCACCATGAACTGCAGACCTAGATTTAGAGTGAGATGTTTAGAATTAGTATTAAATATAATAATGTACCAAATTATCATGATTTTTCACTACACTGATGTCAGTCTTATAATCTGAAATCCTACATTTGTTTTTACCTCTAAAAGGTCATAAACATACCCTAAACACTTGTACCTCATGAGTCATGTACAGGACATATGATATTTTATATGATAAATTAGTCATTTAACATAAAACAGACAGTTACAGATGTGGTGGAAAATCTTCAAATCAGCCTCAGCTGTCTCCTAAAATCATAGCTCTTTGCAGAGTGCCTATATAGCTTAGATATGGAACTGAAAAGATTTGGTTGTGCAAGTTTAAAGCAAGTTTTATCTTACATAGATAATCATAAATAGAGTTCACTTTAACTGTGCCATCATGCCCCACTGTTTGGTACCTCGTTTCTGTTTAGTTAAAGTACTTACCGATTAATGGAGACATCCTCTCACTACTTTTGGCATATGACTGCAGTGTCACTCGTTTTGTAACTATGGACACAGACAAACACCAAAACATCTGAAGGGATTTTGAATATACAGAATTTTATTGTACTTTACTGATATCCATTTTTTGTTATTACATTGAGAAATAATTTAGCATTCAAAATATGAGGGATCAAATTAAGATATAGATACCTACCTTCAAAACATTTGTTCACCTTTGAATAGTGTTGCCCAAATGTTGCCATGACTAATTACATGGAGAGTGGGAGAGACAAAGACAAAATTAGCAGAAAATTGTATTTCCTCTTTACATTGAAATCAGATTTATCCTGCTTACTTTTCTCATAAGATAGGTTTTCAAAGGTCCTCCACAAATGGTCTGGAATCTCACACACCTGAAGAGAAAGACAGTATGAATACACGTTTGTGTAAATTTGTACACAGTCTTTGTGTGCTTAAATACTTACTCGAAGTAGCTTCTTCTCTTTTCCCTGCTTCATTTCTTCTTCTTGCGCAAACTCTGTGATTGGATTCACGTTCCGAGCACCAAGGAACACAGTATCTGGTTGTGTGTGCGCCTAAAACAATTAAAACAGTTTTTTTTTTTTTTGGCTTAAATTGTGAAGTATAATTTGCCTCATTGCAAAACAACAACAACAACAACAACAACAACAACAACAACAACAAAATGTAAGGATCTTACAAAGACATTGAAGTAGTGCTGAGCAGAGGTGAGGTGGGTAGAGACAGACGTTGAGATGCTGAGCTCACAAGCGTGGCACAGGTAGATTGGTGGGCCTGAATTCTGACCCTGTCTGTTAACAAGCACTGTTATCAGTTGCAGACCTGGTAAACACACAAAACATGATCGTACTGTAAGAATGTCTCTGAACAATTCAATGGCTCGAATATGATCTTGTATTATCTTAATTTCAAAGTATAGCTAATCAAGCTATTAACAAACCTCTTCCAATAATGTAAGTAAAGTGGCTTCTTATAATGTCATGGAAAGCTGGAGTGTAAGCCCAAGTCTAGAATCAACATCAAAGAACTGCAGCAAGCCATTTTTTTGAAGAATCTTAACAGTCGTGGTCCGACGTGAGCACCTCCAAAAATGTCATCCAGCCAAGTTTATATGTTCAAACAATTGATACTTCCTTAATTTGCAATGATCTTGCTTATTTGGTGGCCTTCCACCAAGAAATAATAATTTCAACAAGATTTGCATATTTCTATCACCCTGCCTTTTCCACCAATTGTAACTGAAGCGAGATTTTACTGATCTACAATTGGCTTGGCATATTTAAATGGGTTTTAATGTAAACTCCTCCACAGTCAAGTTTAAACTCATATCTGACCAAAAATCCCTGTATGAACAATTTGAATTCAGAGAACTATCTCCCTCGCAAGCTGGATAGGGGAAGGGAGGGCCCGTACCAGGTGCACACTTCAAACTCAAGTAACCTGTAAGGTGCCCAGATGAACTCCAAGTGAACTGCCAGGGCAAGAATGGAAGATGGCCGCGGCGATGACCTAATGTGCAGGTGTCCAGACTGGATGCCAAGGAAGGAGGAGATATTGTGCATGTCCACAGAGCCATTAGAAGGAGTTACTCAAGAGTGATAAATTTCAGTGGTCAAGGTAGAACTGGAGGGGTCACTGAAATATGAATCAGAGGATGACAATCTGAAATAATTGTTTGAAATAAGCAAATCAGATGAACGAAGAGTTTCCATAGGTACGACAAAGCTGAAGAGATTAGGAGATTGGCTTTTATTGAGTAAAAATCAAGCAAGTGGGGAGTGAGCATGTAAGGATATTGAAGATGTATAAAAGACATGCACAGAAGGAGATTGCAGAGCTTGCGAGAGAAGACTGGAAGAAGCGCAGCTCTCACAGGCATTCTGCTGTGAACTTGAATAAATCAGCAACATTGCATCGGACTCCATTTGATTTTTGGACTTAGAAAAATGTGGGAATTAGAATAAATTTGCAGTTTTGGACTTCGTTTTAGCTTAGCTTTAGCTGTTCTTGCTTGTTGGAAGAATTTTTATTCTCCAAGTTTCACCTATAGGTCATCCTTACGTATGAACTTTTTTTAATTAAAAAAAAAAAAATCACTGAACTATTAATAATCCACAAATGCATCTCATATCGGAGTGTGTATTTTTTGGATTTAGCACTGATCTCTGGGTGACATTTTACGTACCCAGAAGAAAATGTTTTTCGGGAGGATTTTCTCTTTGTCTGTAGAAAAGATGTGGGAACAGACAGTGCAACCTGGCATGGGATGTCCGGATGTTATGGAGTCCTCCTTATTTTGGTTTCTCAATCACTTGATTGGTTACAGGCAACACTCAAGACATGTAAACATGTATGATTGTCATTTACTCATAGCATACATATAGCCAAGACAGACTAACTAACTTTGAACAATTCCTCTAAGATTTTGGTCTGCTGTGTGACTCGTTCACATGCAGCAAAAAAACTACCTGTCAATTTTTCTTCTTGCTAGGCACTTTCTGATCACGTGAGTAATGTGGGAAGCTTCAATAGTGTGCAGTTTACAGCCCTGATGCTGGCTTTTGAACTTTCGAGCACAACGCAGTTTGTGGTTACGTACATAAGTCATTAGGTGCACGAGAAAGATGAGTGCATTAGGCCCAATCTAAGTGGATTGAGATCATATGCCCAAGTGCATTGAGGGGGCATCGAAATGAACCGGATTTTAACTATAAAGGCCACATGTAAACACAGCACACACAGTGAATAAGTTAAAATACAGAAAAATAAATTCACATTGTTTACTAAATGAAACAGGTGACCCCCATTAATGAGATGAAGTTCTGTATGATATTCAAACATTGGTGGTAATACTTTCATGAAGAATGTAGGGTCTTTTACATTATCTCACCTATTATTGGCGCCGGCGACTTCTTTTTGTGGCGTGTCCATAGATATGTATACAATTTAATCTCAGGGATGATTCCTAGCCAGAGACAGAATAAAACAGGACTTTTTGTTTTATTTTATAGACCCATATGAAGTTACAAGCAGTTTGTGAAGCATTTATACAATAGAATGTATTGTAGAGTGTGCCTGTTACTGAATGAAATACATACCATTGTACAAGCCTACAGAGAAAGATAGACACAGGGGAGTCAAAGAAAGGATGGAAGAAAGCACAATCTCAAGCACGACTAATCCACACTAATTCCTAAAGTTAAAATCATTGATGTACTTTATGCCCAAATTATCCTCGTTCTTATTTCCTTTTTTTACAATTACTACACGATTGCTTTGTAGACGGATACAATCTACTACTGCCTCCTAAACACCAGAAAGGTATGAGGAACAGTTGGGAATGCAAATTAGCAAAATGAATAAATGATTGAATCCATCGGCTAGTACTTGATACAACTTCAAATCAAAATAAACTATATTAACCATATAAAAACAAGTTTCTTTAAGTTTTCCAGAAAATACAAATGTGAGAGTAATGGATACACATTACCTGATCCAAACAGCTCACAGAGTTTCTGGAGGTTGGGGGAAACAACAAAAAACCTTAGTCTCGTGTGAGTGTGTAACATTGGCATTTGCACAAAAGCACAGGCAAGCAGCTCCTGCACCCCAAAAACCAAACATTCAAACCCACATGTTGGTGTTCACTTCCTGTAATGTGCTTCTTGTAGCTTGTTATGAAGGAGAATCTTTGGTCACACTCCTGTAGAAACAAGAATAAAATTACCAAGAACAGAAATATCACTTCAAGGGCATTAAATGGGGGAAATATGACCAAACAGTGGATTAATTTCAATTTCATGGCAGTCAAGGGCCTGAGTTCACAAATCACAGTAACATGCAAACATGTATTTTTAGGCAACATTTTTTGCACTGTACAAACGTTTTCAGCTACTCAATTCTTTTTTACTTACCACACACAAAATGAGCTGACCATTGTCTTGGGTTTCAGCAGCAGAATCTACTTGTGAAATAATACATGTTCATGGTGAGGAAAGGAGACAGATGCCTCACCCACGAAATAAGATTTACTGCCAACCTCAATATATTTTAGTACTATAAATATTGCTTTAAATTGCTTGGGGATCATCCAAACATCACTAGACTGAAACTACTTTGTGATGACCCTAAAAAGAATGTATGGATAACTACCAAGGGCAATGCACACAGGCCAGCCTGTAACCACACACCCTTTAGCCCCCAAGGCATTGAGGCGATGTCTGTCTAAATCTAATGGTAAGTAAAGCTCCAACACTGAAGCCTGGTCAAATTGACAAATTGTTAAACAGCAATAAAAGACCAAACGTCACATCCGTGAACACACCAAGAATTTTAACCATCTGAGATTATGGTCAAATACAAACGAATATCAATTACAGACAAGCAGATACCGGCCTCAGTAATCATATTTGGCAACAATCACTCTCTTTCTCGTCACATTTATCTTTAAAAAGATTTCTTAGCCAATGATCTGTTAATGATTCGATAATTTAAAAAAACAAACAAAAAAGGCTCTGCATTGTATGATCTTGGTTGAGAACTGTCTAAACAGCACCCCTGTTGTAACATATACCTCTTGGAGCTGAAGTTCTTGTATGAAATAAGCTGTTTATCATTAACTACCACCCCTAAATAAACTATAGCTGTACAGAATGTGAACGAGTCCAATCAAAATGCTGCAGAATCCAGTTTAGCTTTGCAAGACAAACAACATTCGTCATACCTGCTTCCTGTTCGGGATTGCTGAGTGTGGGCTTCATATTTGCAGATGCTTTTTGCGTTTCTGGAGGATATGCTGCAGAACAGGGAGGTAAGATTTAAAACCATGCAAAAGTCAACACAAATTAAACAATGAAAGTGGTGTATGTGGCTTACAGATTTGTTCCCCTGGTACAACTTCAGCTTTGAATTCACTTTGGTTTCTTTCTCGTCTTATTTGCTGCAACTTGTTCAGAGCTACAGAAACAGAGTTATGCTCCATTAAAATATCACACTTAGCGACACAGGGGGATATTAAGCAAGAATGTCGATAGACAAGAATAAAATATTTTACATTTCATTCAAATAAAAGGGCTGTCGGCAAATCTAGTTAATGGAAGTTCAACATGTTGGCAAGAAAAAGTGTAGGTCTAAAGGGCTCAGAACAGAACCATCTCCTGTTCTGTTTGGGCATTCACTGAACTTGATGCCGGACACCACATGTGAGATTTTTAGGCCATTTTATGACCAGCAGCTGGAGTAGCTACAGCTAACTTGCCATGGCGCATGGTTACAGAAATGTCTTATTCTCTTCACCCAGAGACCTCTTCCTTAGCAGGCAGAACTTTCTTCTTGCAAGGAGCAGCAATGGAGGGCTGGTGCTTCCAGAGCTCAATGATACAATATCTTCTCAGGTCTTATATACTTTGACAGACATCTTACACCGCATGATTACACTAAGAGTAAAGAAATAACGTGTGTGTCGATTCATCGGGCCACCAGTCTATTTCGACAAGGAGGCACTTCCTCCTCCATTGCACAACAGCCCATCCATTTGAGGCCCAGCATCTATTTAAGTCAGCTTCAATTCTGTATTTCCAGAAATAAACATGACCTGATGGTGCATGTACGTGTGTTTTGGTAGATGGGACATGTAGTATAGGTTCATTTTGAGTCATTACATTCTGTTCCAACATTAACTTTGGGAAGATCACCAGCACACAATCTCATTCAAGGTGAGCCTCAAGATAAGACCCCAACTTAAGACAAAACAATATGTGTGCGTCCACAATAGAACAGGAAACATATAACAGTTTAATCAAATTAAAAGCTACATCAGATTCATCTTTACTTGCATCATGCAGACTTAGAACTGCCGCTCCAACGCATTCCCTTACCTAAAACACACCCCATTATCTTATGGCCGACAAACCAGCACATTTACTAAAAGTGATAATGATGGCATGTAAAAAGCATAATTCAGAATCTGAAGAAATGTGTGTAATCTTACACATTGCTTTCATGTTTCTATGTTTTACATACAATAGGCTGGTGGCCTCTTGGTTAAAGACAGTTATGATTTAATACAATATTGCTGTTATTCAGACATTCTGCCAAGCCAAAGACCAGACACAAACAAGAATCCCTTCATACATTTAAAATAGGTGCCATGGTTTTACAAATTGATAGTGTTAATAGAATTATGTATTTTAATGCAAGTCCCTCCTTTCACTAGTCTCTAATCTCACACACACACACACACGATGCAAGGACACTAATCTACCAAGCCAGATGGTGACCATGAAAAACATTTGTAAGGCCTCATCTAAGTGACTGAGGAAAAAACAGGAAACCTTGCCTAACTAACTAACCGACCCAATATTACACATGTAAGCAGAGATGCCTTTTGGACAGGCCTGCTGAGAGCTACTCAGCCTCTGATTAAAGCTTGATAAATTATCTCACCATTTACATAGCTGGAGGAGGTAATGTCTTTAAAACCTGCCAGATCCAGATGAAGAACCTAACAGAGATAAGAGATTTCAAGACAAGTGCATTTAAAAGAAGTGTTAGCAAGAATTCATGCCATCCTGATACCCGACAAAAAATATTTCTTTAGCTGATAACGGTCATTGAGGAAATTATAGCAGGAGCTTAAGTCTAAAAAATTTTTCAAAATCAAAAGTACAAAATCAAAAAGTTGAAGGCAGCTTCATGGTCCTTGGGAGAGTGATCAGATGCTCAAATTACCATTCTTTAGCTCTCCACCAATAAGAGTGGATATTCCAATCTCTACCTATTTTCTAAATCATGTGTAGTGTGTGTGAATGCCTAAAAATATATATAAAAATTGTGTTTGTTTCAGTAATTATAGGAACCCCCAAACTTTAAATGGCTCACTGTTCATGTCCTTGACAAAATATAAAATCACATGACTTCATAGTCTCAGCAACGTACAAATCTCATGACAATAAAGTAATACTTGCACTCATGACAGTTAGGGGGGACTCTAAAAGAGCATCCTTTGTGTATTGTCTAGAAATCCCTAGCTTTCAAGAGGTCAAAGGGCATTCCCTTAGCAAGCACAGCTCACTGGCGGGACATATTTTTGTCAAATGTTAACTGAACACTTAATGTCTATTCTTCTTTCGGATAAATAATTGTGTACTGCATGAAACTGGAAAAAATGACTACATGGCTAAAATGTACTAGAAAATGTGCAATTATCTTCACTTCCTAAATGTATTGTGGACGGTTTGCCAAAAGGGTTGATTTACCTGTACTTCACCGGCAGGGCATTTTTCCTGTGCCTGATTGGCCAGGTACAGTATCTTCTTGTGGAAATGATGTGAGTAGTAAATGTAACTACTCTTAGAAAGTTTCAGTGTTGAAGGGTGAGCCTCTTGCTGAAATACATAAACAACATTAAGTGGGTGGGGAGTGGGGAGGCACACAACGGTTTACCATTTATACTGCAAAAGATTAATACCTCAGCATCAACAAATACTCACCAAGTAACAGTAAATATGGTCAAAGCTGATGCAATGGGGAATGCCCTCGATGCATGAAAGTTTCTTCTTGCACAGAAGGCAAAGATAGCCACAATGCCAATCACTCTCTGAACAAGAGAACTCGACGATGAAATTCATGCCTGGGGAAAACAAAAAAACAAAAACAAAAACAAAACAAAAAATCAGTCATGACAAAATAAATGGTGCTTCTAATGCTTCAATCAAATACCGTTACAAAAACAAAATGTGTGTCCCAAAGACTGCTTCTATTGTGTATTGCTCCCAACACAGACAAACTCACATACTCTCACAAATCTCTGCAGGCGGACATACACATTTTATCTCTGACTGTGATTAATATCCACCTTATGAATGTGTCTCACCAAGTAAAGGGTTCGTCCTGGTAGGGTCAGTGATGTAATCCTGAAGTGTTTTCCTTTGAGGTCGGTCAGCTGGATTGTAAAGACATTAATTAGTAATATTACAAGCACACTCAAAATTCACTGTCAGAAAGCAGAGGAAATAAAAGGTCGAACCTCTGACAAGATCCATCAGTTTGTCCATTTTCATGAATTTCAACATGACTAGAATGTGAAGAAAAAGTCATAAGTATTGATTATGGTTTCCTTCGGGATATAGTAAACAAATATGAACGTATACAACCCATTATCATATTACCTTGATAATATGCCAGTTTTTTATATTTCTTCAGGATCACATTAGGCAGCTCTAAAATCTGCACAGACAAATTTGTTAAAAGGTGATTCTGTACTTCCTCACATATAAAACCAATGCATTTCCACCCAAGTTTAGGTTGTGTTTACCCGTAGAGTACCAGGTCCATTGGTGTGGTTTTCCTTTACAGCACTGGCTTGCAAATAAGAAAAGGAATCCTTGAACCAGGCAAATCGAAGCAGCTCTGGATTACTATGCGCCTGAACCACAACCACATACAGGAAATGTTTGGCATGAATTAACATGTTTCTCTTACAAAACAGAAGATATTTGCAGTCACTATACGACAACACACTCACCAAGTAATTGAAGTAATGGTCAATAGAGCACAGATGTGTTATAATATCCCGACTGCCCAATTGCTCCTTACAGACATGGCACAGATAAAAGGCACCAAATTTCTCCGGAGTAATACACAGTGTCACCATATCCAGACCTACACAAGTATAAATGCATATTGGTGAATGAAGTTTAAATGTGTGGCATTTAAACACGTAATCGCACACACATGCTCACCGATGACAGGATCAGTCATGTTTGGGTTTCTCAGGTAGTCCAAAACTACAAAGATTGGAAAGAAAACTGCAAAACAAGTAAAACACCACATGGCCAGACCGAAATAGCAATGTTTACAACACATTAGAGCTGGGCAATATGGCAAAAAAAAAAAATCACGATAATTTTTCCTGTATTTACCAATATCGATAATTATCAATATTATAGCTCATGTAATAAAAATAATGTAATAAAAAATAGTATAAATATAATTCTATCCCAGCAAACAGAATGAAAACTAAAACAATATTAGTAAACAAATATTTTTTTCGCAACTAATGACTATTTACAAACATTCCCTTAAAATGTTATTGATTTTCAAGTATTTAAAAGAAACAAATACCAAAGATCAAATTAACACAACCATATAATAATGTACCAATGTGCACAAAAGTACAATTTTACACATATGTCAAAGGGCAAACATAAAATAAAGCAGGACAGAACTGACTGCAGCAAGTATCTGTAACAGTAATACGGTATAGCAAGGTAAAATAGGGAGACGGTATGACTATCAAAAACACGCGCACACACACGCACACACACAAGCAGCTCTGAGGACTGTTTTCGGTATTCTCTCCTCCTGTGCATTTAATACATTCTCCTTCTCCGCTTCACTCACCGGTGCGGCAGTGTTGCCCGACGTCTTTTCTTCCAAAACAAGCCCACGTTGCTAATGTTTACAACATCGCCTCTTTAGGAGAGGAGGGGCAAAATTGTAACGTAGTCAGTGATTGGCTGTTATGCAAACATAACGTGCTACTCGATTGGCCCTTGTGTTGTCTGTATCAGCGCATGCTCTAAAACTGAGCAAACTAGTTTTATCGAGTTTCATAGCCTCCACATATCATCGTGATTGTCCTCATTTTTTTATCAATAATAGAGTTTGTTTTCTCGCCCAGCACTACTACACATTGTTTTAATTCTAATATCAAACTTGAGTTTGATCCTTGTACCAAAATATATTTAATTATTATTTATTAACAGGGGTTCAAGTCACTCAGAGGTAGACTTGCTCTTGTGGTTCAGATTGTTGATCTGCTGCAGTAACCAAATATACTTGAGTTGATGGTGCTGGACTGATCAAGTTGTCTCCTGCAAGATTTGCTGGTAGATAAAAGAATAAATGGCTCTTCAAATTATGCCAAGTTGCCCAGACCTTGAAGATGCACAGCATGCCCACAATCACATCAGGATGTTTGACTGTTGGTATTGTCATGAAACTTAAAACAAAAGTCTAAGCCAGAAACTTTTTCCAAGTAAAAAAAAACAAACAAAAAAAAACAATTGAAGGTGGAGAGCTTTCCGTTTAATTAAAGAATGTAGCAGCCTCATGGGCCAATCCTCTCCCCAGGAGGACCCAGTTGGGTATTTTAATCATAGGAAAGCATTGATCTTCCATCTTACAACTAGTTACAATGACATGAATGTTCGAATATTCAAATCTCCACCTCCAATGTCTCTACCTGCCCAGGCATTTTTCCAGTGGATACAAGGTCAAAAATCACTTAATATTCCTCAATAAAATGTTCACATTCTTATTTTTTTTCTTGCGCATGTGGATACCTCACCCAATAATAAAACATAAGATGGGTTAACAGAGCTTTTTGATGCAAAGAGGGCCCCATGAACTCAACCATGGACTCAACCCTGTAGATAACCTACTATAGAGAACCTGGACAAAGTTTAGAGACTGCCTCAGTGAACTCCCTCCATGAAAAAAAAAAAGCTTTGTTCTTAGTGAAGACTCTGTTATTTGATTTTCCACCACAGTTATCTGTATGCCAAATGTAACTGGACTTTGGCCTTCAAAGTCTTCCCACTTTTGACCCAGCAGAATATTCCCCTAAAAAGCTTTGGCAGTCAAACTGGCATTTTCTAGAAACTGAGATGAGCCCCGTTCCTCTCCATGGTTTCCACCTTGCAACTTTTGCATGGATACCATTAAAACACTGAGGTGACTGAGGTCTGCAGTTCTCTTGTGATATCCGGGTGACAAACAGGTAGGTTTGCCACTTTGTCTAGTCACTTTATTGAGGCACTGTGTGCTCCTCGTAAAGTCTTTATAGCGTATTTCACATTACCACAAGGATTATACTCAGTTTAGGCTCAGGGCTAGCATTAGCCAAGCCTGGTTATGTCTGGAATATTTTTTTCCAATTATCAACAAAATTTGGTTAACTGAGCAGCCCTCTTTTCCTTACTCACATGAAATGTACATTGAGGAACAATCATAAACAAATGACAGTCAAAAAAATTAATGTGTAATGGGTCAATATTTTATTACAAGAGCAGGTCTTACCTGGTCCTTTATGCACAGCTATAAAAAGAAAAAAATGCAATTAATTCCATTTCAACTAGACTAGTTAGTTTCACATTTCTCATCTAATTTAAGTAAAAGTATTCTTTAGTGAGTAGTTATTACAACCAACAACACCATAAAGCTATACAGCTAAAAACTATATAAATATCACCAGTTTACCAAAATAGGACATTTTGAATTTGGATTACAAAGCAACATAACTTGGGCTGCATTCCTAGTGGTTTAAACATTGCTTGATTCATAAAAACCCTGATATAATCCATTCACGTGGATATATCACAGAATCAGACCAGGTGCATTTTAACCCAGACACACAAATTCGTACCTCTCTGAAAAAGAGCTGCCACTTCCTGTGGACCAAAACAAAAACAAGTTTAAAGCAGAGCATATCAATTCAAACCCAATAAACATTTTTACTTTGTTTTTGGTTTCATGTTATCTTTTATATTGTGTGACTGACTGTCAAGGACATTGACCCACTGAGATGCAGACCTCTAATGCTATATTGTATTTCTCTGTCCATGTTAGAGCTGCAGTGTTAGAGCACCTGTTTATGCCTGTGACTCCGGACATGTGCTTTAAATTCCTTGATTGTCGCATGCTCCTTCCCACAGTTCTGTAGGACAGATTAAGAGCCATATAAACATCAAGCATGCCTCTAAACACCAACAAAATAACATAAAAAATAATTTTACTCATTTAACATTTAGATGACCATGTGCATGCATGAAAACACCCAGAAGCAGTCTTTATTATAAAAAAAATGTGCCACCAGAAACAAGCACTGTAATGTATATAGTTTCTGAAGGCACAATGAACTGACTTGGCATTTCATCAGCAGGGGGTTTCTTATTTTGTTTGTCCTTATCTTGATTTCCTTAGACATTTCTGGTTCGCTCATCTAGGCGTGAGGTCCCACTTGACCATTTGCTGCTCCTGTGTTTGCAGGCTAAAAAGGAGAGAACTCAGTATGAGCTTCAACAACTGGATCATTTTTACAGCACACAAATGACTTAGATACCAAATATAATCATACTAAGCTCATTGAGGGTAATACTGGACTACTTTTAATTAACCACTTTTAATACTCTACGACTTTACCATCTGAATTTCATTTCGAAAGTGTAAAAGAATATATAAATATAAATAGAAACAAAGGTTATCATATGGAGTATGACTTACTAATCTGTTCTAAGGCTGTATCAATATGCTGGTGGTGTGGTCAAGTTATGGCAGTGTTGGCCATACAACACAATAAGTGATTTCCTGACAAAGGTTCACCCAATTCATCTCAATAAGCATACACAGAACCAAAAATGTCTTTCTCTCTGCAAGCTTTCTTTAGCATATTATACTTAAAATTATTGCAAAGACAGTGGTTGAGGCAAGACTTAATTCAAAAATGAATACACATGGCACTTTTTTGCATATCCATTCACTGAAATAATTTACAAATTATCAATGCTTTTTATATGGCTTTAGATAAAAGCTGATCAAGTTGTGCCCAACTCTAGTGTAGTCACACTATTGACTCAAACACAGGCAATTCAACACATCTGTTAACTGCCAGGTTAAGGGTGCAGGTACGGACTCTGCTTAAATTGGGCATTTCAGGATTTATTTTCATTTCTCAGCATACAGCAATGGTCAGTCCAGTACTGGGCGCCTATAGCCTTGAACAATTTCAGGAATCGGGGAAACGCACAAAATCTGTCTACACCAAATTCCGTCAGGCAGGGGGTTGTTAGACACGAAGCTTTTTGTGGCACATGTCCACCCCAGCCTCCAAATAACTTTTCTGAAAGCCTGCTGCATATGAAACGAGCTGTGGTATGTGCTATACCTGCTTCGCTCATTTTAAACAATTATGGGCAAAGACAAAAATGTTATTATTTATATATTAATGTATGAAGAGAAGCATACCTGTATATGCTAATAAGTTTTTTCTGCACATTTGCATTATTGCGCAATAATCTATAATAAATAATAAAATAAATAATAGTTTCAGAGCAAGGCAGAAGTATTTTGCTTTTGAAAGCTGAGCGTGAAATTCTACAGGGGCACAGCACATAAATACTGTGGCGCTTGCCTTAATGAAAGGGGTCCGACCACGTGGTCCGCTCGAACTCCATTATTTGCCAAAACAAAACACCGATTGCGGTGTCAAAGGACACAGAAACCGAGAAAACTCAGATTTGGATATAGTTGCAGCTTATTTGCAACATAAGAATACAGTAAAATGAAATTCGACTGCAAATCTGTACACGCAGCTCTTCAACGAAATAAATGTAAAACAAACTGCAATTTGTAAAGTCGACAACGTTAGTCAGAAACTGGTAGAATTAGCGAAAACTCACCAATTTATACGCTTCTCCGTCAACCACTGCCCCCTCACGTTGCTGTTTGTTTTCCTGACTACAAATACACAGAGACAAGAAGACTCTTCAACAACGCACAACACACCAAAAGTTGATCGAAGTTCAGACAACTCACCGCCGCCTCTTTTAAACGGGAGACACCTGGTCACGTGGCTGCCAGGAGCAGCCCCGCCCTCTGGACGCACTCCCACAGACAAGACACATCGTTTGGATCAAATTAGTCAATATTCCCCAAAGTTTGAAAGAATTGCTGGCAATTTTAATTATTATTCGGAAGCAAATTAGCATCTATCGTAATGCCTCAAAAGTTCTGAGGATGGCCTCTGACATAGTGATGTTTCGTTCGCGAACGTGCCGATTCTTTGTAGTGAACGAGAAGAGCCGACTCCCAGCGAGTGAGAGCCGGTGTTGTGCCGAATTCCTCCCTTCCGTCAGATGCCCCCCTTCGCGCGGGCACGCGCATTATAAGACTTTCGGCTGAAGCCCACATTTACATGCGCAGTTACTTACTTTAAGACGTTTTTACTCATTCACATAGTTAGGAAACAG
>JBBMFX010034504.1:0-11846 GCA_037832545.1 Rhabdalestes septentrionalis
TCTCTCTCTCTCTCTCTCTCTCTCTCTCTCTCTCTCTCTCTCACACACACACACACACACACACACACACACACATCACGCGGGTGCTGGAATAGCCCTAAATTCTCTCTCTCTTTCTCTCTCTCTCTCTCACTCTCACTCACTCACACACACACTTTCTCTAACACACACATACACAGAGGGAGAGTTTGTGAGAGAGAGAGGGGTGCTGGAATAGCCCTGCACTCACACTTTCTCTCTCTCACAAACACTTTCTGTCTCACACACACACTCTCCCTCTAACACAGACACACTCTCTCACACACACTCAGAGGTCCTGTAACAGCCCTGTACACTTTATTGTGGTGGAGCTGAAGTAGAAACTGTCCTGGTTGTAGAAGGTTTGACGATGCCAGGACTTCTGACAGCCTCACCTAATTTATAAGCCCTCAGAGATAACGGAAGTAGCTTTGCCACTAAAGTGGTTCTAAAACGGATTCTGGAACATCCCTGCTTTGCACACAGTTAGTTATTCATGCTCCAGCATACCCGCTTGAACTTGGTGAGTTTGGAAGCAGGATGGGGAGACACCAAATACTAAGTTGTGCTACTCCAGGCCCAGGGTTCAGAGGCACTGTACTGTTCCCTAAACCTCGACATCGACAAGTCTGCACCACTTTAATGAATGGATGTGGTTCCATTGGAGAGAAGTTTTGTGGATATGTTTATTAAGAAAGATTTAGGTGACTATTGACTTCATTTGTAGCAAGTGGAAAATAGTGGGAATTTGCCAAACTAATCCTCTAAAGTAGCTAAACGAATCAATTAGGAAGTGCGTCTGGATATTTTTGGATATAGTGAATAGGAAATCATTCAGAAATGAGCGTGTCAGATAGAACAAACCAAGTTCATTAGTATTAAAAGCCTTTCAAACATGAATGCCAATTTAAAAGAATCATGTATTCTTTGTTTTGCTTAAAAAGCAACACAAACATTGCTTAAACAGTTCAAAGCCACACTTAACTCATCTGGGGTTGATGGAATTATTATCTCTAGCTGGAAAATGTAGTTTAATTGTTAGGTTTAATGTGTTTAGCTTATACAGCTGGTAAAATTAACAAGACACTGATGTCAGTATGGGTTTTTTCATGGATTTTTAGGAACAAGAAAAAACTGAAATTAATCATGGATATCAAGCTTCAAGTCTGGAATAAAATCTTGACCTAAAATCTGTCCAGAACCAGTGGCCTCTCCTTGGATCAACCTCCGAATAGACTGGTTCACAATTATGAAAGTCTCCTAGGAGAATTTCCAGCCTCTTCCAGAAACACTTAGCAGAAGATAGCTATGTGAGACTCAGACCAGAAGTGCTGAATTGGATAACTAGGTGAGAAGCAGATTCACATTACGTAAATTGTATTTAGTAAGGTACATTTTTCCAGGACAGAGGACTAATCCAAGCAGATGTGTTGCATTCTGATACTTAACAATGATGTATTTGTACACAATAGTTCTTGAATTAGACTTGGAATGTGTTAATACAGAAAAATAGTCAAATACATGCAAACCAATGGCCCAACAGCCAAGTTCTTTGAAAGGATTTAATCACTTGTGAAACACATCCTGTGCCAACAGACTTACAGGGTGACTATACTGGGGGCAAAGCAGACTCCCAGCAGATCATTTCCATTTTATATGATTTTGTCTAAATGTATTTTGGACAGCAAAACAACCTTGTTGGCAGGAAGCAATGAGAGTGATGAAAGAACCGCTGGCAAACTAGGTGACACACTGGTACTTTGGAGACCCAGCAGCACGTGTCATGGATAAGCATTTCATGAATATATTCTTGGCAGCTTTCTGAAAACCTCTGACCTTGCAGGAACTTCTTGGGACAAAATACCAATTACTTTTCCTTAGACTTTAGACTTAAATTGGCAGACAGAGGTTACAAAATTATTTGCTTAAAAAAAAATACTGAATATGACCCTCCATTTGACCTGATGGCTTTTCTAGACAGAAGCAATACAGACTTTGCCAAACCTAAATTATCTATGAAGTGATATGACTGTTCACAATCTTAACACATAAGAAATACAGGTTTGGTATATTTTATTTTAATGAATATGCAACTGTCTTTCACTGTGTGTGTTATACATTTGTTCTGGTTTATTATGACTGTTAATGAAAACTGTAGGCTTCAATATTATGGGTTGATCCTCTCTGCCTTTGAGGTGGAACATAATCTTTGTATTTGATGGCTTTTCTATTCCAAAGAATAAGGGAAGTATTTTTAGACCAAATCTGAGATTTGACTCATCTGCACTGAGAGGAAACCCAGTGCTTCTGCTATTTTGAGAGGGGTGTTTTCTCACATGCTTACTCACTCATACAACACCCTCATTACCTTAGAGTCAACATAAAGGCCTGAGACGACCTTTGCGAGTTGAAAGGCTCCCCCAGTTCTGCCCTTTGCCAGTGGTGATTAAGTCCTCCCTTCTAAAAGGCCCTTTTATTTAATTGGCACTCAGAACAACCCCCCATACAGTCTGTGGTCCTATAGTGAGGCATTTAGCCCAACAGGAACACACACAGTGCTGAAAATATGTCTCCTTAATGTACATTGAGTGGGGGCAAATGCCTTTTCTGCTTTTCCTTCCCAAGCTGAGCTTTGGGAATTATGACAAGCCGTGATCTCGTCTTGGGTGGCACCAGAGACACCACCCCCTGCCATCTCAGTGCGGCTGTTACAGGCCATTTCCCGCCTCTTCGAGTAAGCCAGCGCAGCGGTGCACCTAGAAGGCCTTTAAAAGGTGAGCGACCATTCTGGTTACTGCAGCTATAGCTACTTGCTGAAGTGCCCAGTGGGTGGCCAGCTCCGTCAAGCTCTATAGGGCCCTGTCCATGCCTGGCCATTGAATGGTAGGCTGCCTGCCACTCAGCCCTACTGGAACTAGTGTCCTGTAGCTCTTCCACCGAAAGCCATTTTGTCTTGATTACTCTGAAATTGTCTAATGAGTCCTGGTGGATGCATATAAAGCCATGAAATGCATCTCTGGCAGACACCATCCATTCTGTCTATGCGCAGTCCACTGAATCTCTGAAGAGTCTACTCAGATAATTAGGTCTGATGATTATTACTTCAAGTCTACTTCACAGTTAAAAATAGCAGATACCATACGTGTGCTGAATTGGTTTAAGGGACAGATTTTTTTCCCAATATTTTTTCATAAGCAGTTCAGCACCATCATATTGTCAACTGACCTACGTAATGGCCAGGGCTCAAGGGGGCATTTGGAGAAGAGGGTATATTGAACAAATTGCAGGAAAATTGAGAGCCAATTTAAACTCTGTCTCTATGAGGACTATTGCTTAATGTCAGCCTGCCCTTGCTTTGGCTCTGCTCGCCCACTCTCTCATTAAAAGCACTCCCACAGTCCATGAAGTGTCTCGCCAGACTGAGGCAAAAAAAAGAAAATACACATAAAAATGAAACTCTTTGCAGACCTTCCACTTTAAGCTAACACTCACTATTACTGTGCACAGAGATGAATTTCTGTGCACATACATGCATGCACAAATCTCTAATAAGGGCAGAGGGTATATAATCTTATATGTCATGTTGTAAGGGCAGCAAGTGCACCTCCTGGTGGAGGTCAGCAGAAAACAAGGACTGGACTGGACATGTGCAACCAACCAAAAGTACTTCTAAAAGTGAGCTAAAGGGGAAAAGAATGAAAAAGCAAAACATATATAAACTGTTTTAAATAACAACTGTAAGAGTTCGGACAAACAGTATTTAATTATTTTACAAATTAATGTTAATTTAAGCCCTTGAGGTAGTAGACCCAACAGATGCTCTGTCCATGGCCCTCTGCCCGTGGGCTGGAGATGGTCAGCTTCCCAGTGCAGTGGGCTTTGGAGCCTTCAGGAGATCCCTCAAAGCCCACCAAAATGTTGTGTGTCTTTCTGGAGTGGATGTTGTCTGCACCCTTGATGGTAAAGGCTGGACTGTCCACTTGAAAAGAGAAGGTGGTGGTCTGTGGAAAGACATTCTTAAAAGGGATTGAGATATTGGAGCCAGCACGGATGGTCAGGGGGCCCTGGGCTTTAGGAGGGGTGCAGGTACCATAGAGTGGGAACACATACTCCCCGCCAACGCTGGACACAAGTGAGAGCAGCCCTCGCACTTCACCCAACTGGCTGGGCTCGAAACAGACTTCCATGCTGACTTCGATTCCCGACTGGAATCCTGCCGGCGATGTTATGGTCTTGTCTACGATGAAGTCTGGACAGTCTGTCTGGAGGTGTAGTCAGTTAAAGTAGTTAGTTTGATTAAACTACTTTGGCAAAATATTTCTTTTAAAAAGTGTCTATTTTCCTAAAAGCACATCACATGGTCAGACAGTAAAAGCAGGCATTTAGAATTGTGTGCATTCTCTCTAGTTGCAAAACCTTTTGCAGTTAGTATGTGTGAGATTCTGTAAAATCTTTAGGCTTGTGAGGATTCATTAATGCAGTGTTATTTGGGGCGATGAAAGCTTTCATTGTTAGTTACGTTACCGGATACATTTGTCTTGTATCTCCAGCACAAAACTAATGAAGGCAGCTGCATACACCAACATGTCTTGGAAATATGCGTAAACTTTTTTTTTTCTGATTGTTCCTTTAATAAGAGTAAATGCAATGAGCTATCATTACTCATTTAACAACTGTGTAAATATTAAGCTCTGGTGAGATCATTTTAATCTGATGGTAAAATACACGATGTAATATATTACAATCTTACACAGACACAATCATTTACAAGTGCTCTTCTGAACATGCAAAATTTAATTTAACGTTTTTTTAAAACTGCATTGAGCTGGAATTACCTTGTAGGTGTACTCGGCCTTGGCACGGGAAAAACTGGTGAATTTGGCAGAGGTGTAGATGCTGCTGCCCAGTGGGGTTCTGAAGTAGAGGGGTTTTTCGGGAGGTGCTGGTAGAGCATGGAGCAGCAGCTCATAATGGTAAAAACCCAGTTCACTGTTATGTAGCACCAGTCGAGTTGTGGACTCGCCTGTATGCAACGGCTGGTACTCAAATGTCAAGACGTCCTATGAGAGAGCGAGGGAATTAAGATTCAGCAGTTAACTCCTTGAAACTAGAAACAACTTTTAAAAACTTCGCATACATACATATATATATAAATAAATCCCATGTCCGTTTTGATAATAAATTAAATACAGGATGATAAAGTAAAGTAATGTAAAATGTCCACTTATTAAAAATTAGGAGACAAAAAATCTTTATTGGACATTTCATAAACACATATATTCCTGAGATTTAGTAGAGCATCACCATTTCTTAATTGTTACTGCTTTTGTACAACAGCTTTCATAAGATATTTCAAAGGAAGTCCTACCTTGGACAGTGCAGGCACTGAGAGCTGAGAGGGCACACTAATGTCCATACTGCGACATTCAGCAGAGAACACCAGATTTATAGGTAATGGATTGTCCACCATCACGCTAGCTGAAGTTGTCTGCCTGGCCTTTGTCATCATTTTGATAGTGCTAATCACTCCTGGAGGTGTGGCCTTGAACCTGAGGTTGTAGAATAGGTATTCACCTGTGACCTCATTCTTAAAAGTCACCTGTGAAATGGGGATGTGAACAAGTTCAGTGGTATGCTTATAGTGCTTAAATTTGCTGTCTTATATTTAATTGATAGAGGAGACGGGTAACAATTTGTATAATGCTATAATACTAAATAAATTATATGCAAGAATAATGAGCATTTTTGTGTTTTACTTGGCATTGATGTAAGCAGCATTAAATTGAAGATTGACTCAGTACAGATTGTAATAGGGCTTGGCACTTGCTTTGGCATTGTATTGGCCCTCTTTGTAGCTAAAGAAGGAGATTTTGTAGTCCCGTCTGTCCAGGGCAGGCACGTCCACAAACTCCAGGCCCTTCAGTGAGACAGTGCTGTCTGGACGTTCAGGTTTAAGAATCTCAACTATAGCACAAAATCTGCACATCAGAGACACAGTCACCTTTTAGCAAAAGACATATACAATTATCAAGTGATAATTGTAATACAGTGATTGAGTTTGTGTGTGTGTGTGTGTGTGTGTGTGAAATACCTCTGTGGCCTGGGCAGCCAGTTCCGAACTGGCAGTATTTCTGTATATGGTGTTTTGCAGGGGATCTCACGGTTGATATTGTCCACCTCTTTAGGTGGTTCTGCTGTGCCCTCTAGGGTGTAGAGCACGCCTGTGCCATCTGGGAAAGAAAAGAACACGGAGCCCTGGCCCAGACACAAAAACACATACGTTAAAAACACAGAGGACACTTTTACTAGCTGGAAAACGCTCATTTTGGGTTAAAAATATCTTAATAATTTGTATTCAGCTTCAAAACTCTTTTTTTTATCAACATGAGCACAAAAGAATGGTGAATTGTCTGAAATCTGAACTGACTGAACCTGGCAATTAAAAAGAATTTTCCAGTAAGAGACAACTTGTTAAGTGACCCCAGGGAGGAATGTAGGCTTGAAATGTCCCAGTAAAGTATTATTTGTATCTTTGTACCTTTATGCACTTTTGATGAAAAAAACGAAGAAAAAAGCAGCTCAAAGTGGTTTGTGAAAGTATGCTGCCTGCAGAGTTTATGTTTTTAGCTCACAGCAAGTAATACCATTAAAGCATTGCGAGCGTTACCTTAATATGTAATTGTATTAGGGTTGAGAAGTTTTAACAATGTATTTATGAAAAAGATTTTTGTATGTATTGAATTTCAGCGTGTGTTAGCAATGTCAGACTCCAAGCTCTTGTACTAAACTGACTGATTAACTACACCTTGAGTTAAAATGTGTTAAAATGTATTCATTCTACAAATTATTCTTTTTTTGTTTACCTTGTGTTTTCTGCCCTCTGTGGTCATGACAAAGGGCTTATAAGTAATCTCGTATGCTTTGTTCTGCTGGTAGGGCTCTATGACCAAGGAGGGTGAAGAAGTCCAATACTGGCCCTCGATAACTGGCTCCAGGCTCCAGCGCTGGTTTGTGCGATTGGACAGACTAACAGACTGAGTGCACTGACTACGCACCTGGCATACAAAGGTCACAACCTGCAGGTGAGAGAAAAAGTATTAGATCAATGGACAATATTGTTTTAAGTATTGATTTATTTAGTATTTTTAAAGCTACAGGTCCTCTAGTTATCTTATTTGTTGTAAAAAATTGTAGTACAACAATGTTCTAATGTGTTCATTTTTTAAACTAAGGTTATAAATGTTCTTCAGAGTCACAAGCTATCTGCATCAACAGCCAAAATATTTATTAAGTCCTCATGCTGATTGGTTTGAGAAAAGGAGTCTTACCTGATTTGCAACAGAAGCAGCTATGCAAGAGCCAGTCAGGGTGAGGGTCACATCTTTGCCTGCCTCAATGTAACAACAAAGGTTTTCGTACCGCACATACTGCTTCATCTCTACAGGAGAAAAGGTCACCTCCAAAGGAACCTCCATGCCTGGATAGATATAGCCTTCAGCGGGGCAGATCCTGAAGTCTGGAGCAAAACTCTTAACATCCCACTGGAACCTAATATAAAAACACGCAAAAGTCACTAAAATAGTAAAGATTTGTCACATATGCAGAATATCCTTAGTGTAATAGTTGAAGTGGAATATTCCATTTGTTTTTAGGGGTTGTGAAAGTCTTATATAAGAGCTACCAGGATGTACGTTATTACCTCATCTTTACACAATTACACTGTGTTTGTGTACAGTAAAAATACAATTAATAGATTATAGGAGCTAAAATTAAATTAAATCATTATCAAGGGAAATAGTAATACCAGGACTATATTGCGAATACAAAAATGTTGACAAAGACGAGCTGTAATTATCCTGCCTGAGTACATTTATAAAACAGGATGCTATGTGACTTTGTGTCTGTACATACTTAGCCCCAATGTCGCCTGTGTTCTGCAGGATGATGCGCCGTGTGGCTTGGCAGCGCTGGGCCACAGCCCCAAAGGGCAGGTTGTCCTGGTCCAGTGTGACCTCCACGCCCTGACAGGAGCCCATGAGCACCAACAGGGGGCGCACGGTGCCCAAACACTCCAGTTGCAGCTCCTCACTGAAGGGAGCCATGCGATGCTGAGGGATGAAGACCACCTCCACCACACACTTCCCCCCTCCGCCCTGCAGGGTCACCTCCCCTTCTGGATGCAGGGAAAGGACCTGGAGAATTTACAGCATAAAAATCATGCCTTAATGGTAGGAATGTTTTCAGGAAGCAGAAATTTTCAGGCATATATCCACTCATGACATGGGCCACTACTGGAATGTTGCAAAATAAGTTTTTAGGGATATTGGGAGGACAAGGAGGATGGTAAAAATTGTGATTTAAAAAAGTCTTACATATCTGAAATATTACAGTACATTTGCCTTTTGTTAATGCAGTGCAACAAGGACATAAGGCAGAAATTTTTGCTAAATTTTAATTGCATGTGTGTGTGTGTATGTGTATATGTATCCTACCTTAGAGTCCAACAGAGCATGTGTACTGGGTGTAAACAGGAGAGAGAAGGTCAGAGGTGAGGGACTGTTGTTGACCAAAGGGATGAGCTTCCTGATCATCTGGCCCACCTGCAAGGCTCCCAGCTTTACAATTTTGTTTTTTGGATTTTCAATATCTACCTAAGAAAATCAAACACAGACACCTGAGAGTAAATCTTGTCCATCAAAAAGAACCATTTTTAAGCAGATCATACTGCATTATGAACAAGGACGTGTAGCTCACCTTTACCATACAAAGGATGCAAGATAACATACAGTCCTTTCACAGCTCACCAGAGAAATTTTCTTTCTCACCTTCATCTTGATTCCTTGTCCCAGGATCTCCACTACCTGCTTAGCAGACCCATTGATCTCAAAGACAACCTTCTCATGGTAGTGTACTGTTTCTCGAGGGTAGAATGTAAAAAGCACCTCCATGCAACCACCAGGGGGTAACACCTCAGGAGTTAAGCTCACTTCCAAAAACAGGGTGTTGGAGAATAAGCAGTCCACACTTTAAAAAAATACATAAACATGGTTTTAAAACCAAACACTGGCACAAGAAAAATGGCACTATGATGAGTGAAAACTGCACTTTAAACAATTTCTTCAAATTCTCTACCTGTATCCTCGTTCTCCTTTATTGCTGATGAACAGTATGTGTGTTGCAGGCACCATGCCAGCAGAGTAGATGAAATTCATTCCAAAGTTGTATTTAAGGAAGGAGAATTCAAGGCCTAGGGCAGTGGCTGAACCCAGTAAAGAACAACGGAAAGTTGGGCCATTCTTTACCTACAGGAGGAAAGGCATGAACATACTGCAAGGACAAAAAAGAGAAAGAGAGTGACATAAAGAGAGGCACTTGAATAGGCCTCCACCTTGATTAAGAAGCCCATGTCTTTGAGGTTGCATTTCTGCCGGGGGATAAAGCTGAGAACGCAGCAATTCTGTTCTGCTACAGGCACCACAGCTGTTCTGGGCTCCACCTGCAGCTGGCATTGCAGTTCTGCAGGTCCTGTAATTTCATATTGTACTTCCAGGTTGTACTTCCCCGGATTGGAAACAATAAAGGCACAGGTGGACTTTTCACTCAGCTCCACCTGTCCAAAAAGAAGGAATGAAACAAAAGCTAAACATTTTCCATAACAGAGGCATTCTAAATGGAAACTGTAAACTATATTCCAACATAAACTGATAATGAAAAGTTTCACACTGCAATGTGTATCATATGCAGGGGAACTTCCATATTGATTGTTGCTGTATTCATTAAACTGGTAGTGTGACCAGAGAGCCAAACGACACACTAGCAAATTAACCGGAAAATTAAAATAAGAAAAAGAGATCTTCAGTGGCTCACTATTTTGAAATCCACAAGATGAACATTAGTAGGTGACATCTCACTGGAGGCTCCCTCTGGACTCTTATACTGGATGCAGGCGTTCATTCTGTAACCCTCTGCCTTCACGTTCACCGTGAGCGGCTGGACCTTCCCTCTGACTGCTACGAGTAGATTAAACACCACTAGTCCTTCTTGTGTGGGTGTGAAGGATATGACAAGCGGGAGTCTGCCATACACATAGTACATATGTATTCAATATAGCCTCTATTTAGACATGTCTGCATCTAAATGACACTATTGGTATTATATAGTTTCTATGGTCTGATTCAGTGCTAAGAAAGTCTCAGATGCTCACTTATCTCTAGGGGCTATTGTCCCTTCCATGGGCTCCAGGAGCAGACTGCCCCTGAAGGCCTCAGAATGGCGAGATGTATCCTCAATGGAGAATTTACAGGGTTTGTCTTCACCATTCACAATGTACACAGATTTATGGGCCTCATGACCTGTGTGCACACAAACAATACCTTTATGTAATTCTAATTAAGTGTATTGATTGTTGTTTCTCTAAAATGAAATTACATCTTTTTGTGCTTTATGTGTATTCTTCTTCAGTACCACAAATGTTTAGGGTCTAAGCACTTGGTGTTTTTCCACCTAATTGAAATCTCACCAATGAGTAGACTGCCCAGATTGACATGAGCATGATCAATGTACACAACTGGTTCATTAGTTGTGCCGACCAGAAGAAAGGGCAGAGAGAGTCCATGTTTTGGGATTAAGAAGGTCCAAAATGACTCCACCAGTTCCAGCTCCTGGGCCCGGAACTTGAACGACACCTGGAGCAGAGGATTGGGATGGTTCATTAGAGTGAAAAACAGTATTAGTAGGTTAAACCGGATACAACTGAGCATTATATGCTTAAAAAGCATTACAATTTTAGCTGTATATTAATGATTAGGATCAAATGGTTACCATTTTATAAATATACAATGTCAGCTTTTAGTTTTTTGTAGTCTTTTTTGTCAGAACAATTCCATTTTTTGTTTTGTGTCAAACATGTGTCAACAATTTTTTAATAATAATAATACATATTTTTAAACAATAATTCATTGCACAAAGATATACAAGATATACATAGTCCCTATTTGGTAGTACTTCTTACATCCAATTATGTATAACACTGGCCCACTGATCACCTGTCTTAAAAAGCAGTCTCTTTCAGTCGTTTCTTGTTTTGGGGTCTTTAGACTTTTGACCCCTTATTATTTTACCAGCAGTCTTTGCATATTGTCTAAACTTTTCTTCACAGCCTCCGTGATGTTATCATCAGTTGTAGTCCTCTGGCTGTCACAGTTTGCTCACTCCTTCAATAGTCTCTTTCTTTTTAAACCCGTCCCATACATTTATAGCAATTTTACTTATATGAGTACAATTACCAGAATATCAAACAAATGAGCAAAAGTATTTATTTCAATTCAAACATTAGTGTTGTGCAAATACAAACATCTGCCTTCATTACATATGCTCAGGTGAAAGTGTGGATAAACCCGAAAATTGTATGGAAAACATTACCCAGAAACAAAAGTTGACACTCTGGGCCCGATTTTCAGGGTCAGTCGCGCATTGTCTGAAGTCTGAAGCGCAGTTGTCTTTGTAGGAGGGGCCAGCGCAGAGCGCTATAATGCCCGTAAGAAAAGTGAACAATGCACATGGTGCATAGTTCAAATGGGTTGTCTTAAATGAGTAAATTATTCATGGGGGTGTTTTGGGCATAGCATGCAATGAATCAATCACTCCCTTTAAATACCCGGGGCATGTTCCATGGCGCACTCTGTATAATGCAGCAGAATTACCTGGACGTCAGGAAAGATTTTCGATGGAGGAAACTGATTTGCTTCGTGGGTGAGGTGAAGGCACGGGAGCAATTGATCTTCGGGGATGGAGGGAATCCTCCCAAACCCCAGTTAGTAAAGCCGGCA
>JBBMFX010034524.1:0-11846 GCA_037832545.1 Rhabdalestes septentrionalis
TAACCATTTATTAAAAATGTTACAAAAAACCACATGCTTTCAAAGGGTGTCCTAATTTTTTCACATGACTGTATTATGTATTATATGTGTATATATTCGGGATGCACTAAAATTATTTTTTTGGACCCAAACCGAAAATGAGGAAACACTCGTCTGAAAACCGAACCGAACACTGAAATAAATTATAATTAGCAAATTATTAAAAGAATACATCTGTTACATATTTAGCACTAAAACAATGCACAAAATAAAATAAAAGTTGAAATAAAATATTTTACTTGGCCCAACTCATGCATAGCCTAAAAGTAAGATGGCTAAATTATTATACAATTAAACATCTTCTCTCATAAAACTAGTGTATTCAAGTGCATTTCAATATTCTGAATAAGTTCATGCACAAAGCGGAGGAACCGAACTCAGTCCTATATAAGTGGTCCAAAAAGTGGACCAACAGGAAGTGAACTAATTTCTGTTTCTATTCACAGTGTGAGTTCATTTGAAAGGGACTCTTTCTGCTCTTCTTCAGCTCAGGTGGGGTCTCATTTCCTTTGAAGTTCACACTTTAGTTCCTCGTCCAACCTGCTACAACTGTCTCCTCACATTCACCATTCTTGGGAATTTTACCCCACATAATCTTATGTGCTCTCCATCAGCTTATGTGTTCTCCATCGGCTTTTGTGCTCTCCATCAGCTGAAGCACAATCTTTGTGAAAAATATAGAACTTTCAACATTTTCCACAAAGATTATCCTTCAGCTGATACAGAGCAAAAATGCTTTCAGCCTGAACAACTTGGTCGAGAAACGTAATCTTGACACGAATCTCAAAGTCCCTTTATTTATGTATTTATTGAGTTTTTTTTCATCATTTGTTAATTTGTTCATATTTTTAGTTTATTTCTTCATTTTCAGTTGTCTCCCGCATTGACATATATGGTTTCCCATGTGATCTGAGTACAGTAACCCTCGTCAAAGCGAACTAGGAGCGCTTTATGTTCAAATCACATGAGTTAACCGAACCGTGTCACAGACACAAATCAAACCAAATGGTTCATTTCAGAGGGGTCCGAGTTCATTTGGTGTGTTCACAAATATGCAAAAAATGCTGATTAATTGAGCTGAGTTTGCTTTGAGGTCTGAAACGGACCAAGTGCAAAACACCCTAATCCAATCTGGTGTGTGCAGGCTGCGGTTGCATCATCATTGTTTCAGTCCGTGTTAAAAATATTTGTGGCCAAAACTGAAATTGCAATTTTCGCCCAAATGTTCTGTGCATCACTAAAATATAGATAAAGATTTATATGAAGTGTACTTCAGCAATGTTCACATGCTACATTTGTTAGCTAATTAGGTTTTTGTGGAAAATTAGGTCCCTTAAAAATGTAACTAACAACAAAATACTCTGCTGTGAAAAAGTTACTGAGAACCAGAGGCTGAAGCTTTAACAAGTGTAAAAAATGGCTAATAGAGTGTAAATAGTGGCTAATTAAGTATAAATAAGAACTTAATAAGCATAAATATTTACTAATTGAGTGTATATAGGGATATTAGCATTAATATCTTGTTTATATTGGTAAGTGCTTACAGATATAAAGCATAAAATAATTTGACGCAAATTCTCATGGCAGACCACTAAAAACATCTAAATATTAATGAATATATTGTAAGATATTAAAGACGATATCAAATAATGCCATGAGTCCTTTGCTTGTTTGCTTCCTTTCAGGTTCAAATAAAAGTGTATTTCAAACAAAGCGATACATGACATAGTGATCAAAATATAATAATTCTCTGTCCTGGCAGAGGTTTTTGATAGTACTCCATCTGCTGTTCCAAATTTACTACTTTGCCGGTTTGCTAAAGACTACACAGCAACAGCTAAATAGTAAACAAAATGTACCAATGTACCATCAGTATTTACAGCCAGACAAAGCTATTATTAATGAGATTTATGTACACTTTTTTCAGATACATCAGAGAAATGGTATTACAAAGCTAGCATGGGTAGCTGATTAGCTCGCTGGGGCCATCCTAGCCGAGGGCAAGCCAAAGCCCATTATATGTAGTTAACAGTGCTACTCTGTTCAGATGATCGATGATGAATGGGGTAGAGGGTGGTGATAAATAGTACAGCAACAGATGGCCTAGAGTGTGCAGATCCACTGCAGACCCATATAGGGAAACTATAAATGAGTGTGTATATGGCGACTAGCTCAGAAACAGACATCCTGCCGACTGCAGCACAGTCTGCTTCTTATTATCCTTATCTTAGAGCTGTTCCATTACTGATAATAGCACTCATTTGTGCTAATGGTCTTGTCGGAGGCTTTGTTGGTACAATAGCAAAGATAACTTCCATTTTTTCCCTTTTCTTCCCTGTTTGCGGCTGTAAAACTCCCACATCCCACTTTAAAAGATCATTTATAGTTCTGTGAAGATGCGAGTAAATATGTCTGTATAGAGACAAAGCACAGGCACAAAGTTTTGTGCTTATTCGTACAGATGTTCATTTTTTACTGATTTTTTTACTGATTTTTTTTACAGATTACTTGAAGTGGTCCAGCTGACATATTTAGCATTTTTTCTTCATCAAATTTCGTTGGGCAGCAGGTGGCCTAGTGGTTAGGGTGTGCAATCAGAAGGTTGTGGGTTTGATTCCCAACACTCCCAGTGTCATCAGTGAGACACCCTTGAGCAAGGTACCACCCCCATATTTCTCCCCAGGGACCCATCATTGGTTGCAGCCCTCTGCTTTGCTTTGTGATTGGGTTAAATGCAGTGTTCACACACATAACCTTCCTTAATGGAATACATTGTTTTTGATGGAATAATTTACAAAAACAGAATCTTCGTAGGTAATGAGAAATTTGCTGTGCATTTGTGCTGTTTCTAAGCTCGACGATGTGTAAATTATTTGTCACCTCATTACTCACTAACAGCCCAACACAGACTCATATTTCTCTAAAGGAAAGCCAGAAATATCCAGGTTTATCCAATTTTTCCTTACAGTTTTACATACATAAACGTGTAAAGCAAAACAGTGATTGTACGTTTCCACTATGAATAGATTGGTGGTTAATCTGAGATGCAAGGGCTTCTGTCCATCTCCTGAAGGGAATCAATGGGAATGCTTGCTTGGCTCTACCTAGATATTATGGGGGGAAAAATTACAATGAAACAACACTGGCACCATATTATATTGAGAATTTAAATGCAGCAGAAATTGCAGCATGTCTACATAACAACGAATTAATTACAGACAAGCATTGGTAGATCTTTCCCAGAGGCCAAAAGGGCCCAGGAAGGTCCCCATCAAACAATTCTTTTTATAGTGTTGACACATAAATCATAGAAATTTCACTGGATAGGTGATTCGTTATGAGCCATCATTAAACGACAAGATTTCTCTAATCACACATTTGGCCTAATTCAGCCATAAGGTGGTAGAAATCTTCCTTGTATGAGATCTTGCGGTGTTTGTGTGTGTGTTGCAGGTGTGTATGGATGCTCCTGATGCTTCCTATCAGTGTAAATCGTTGGCTGCTTGACATGCCTGAAGGGTCGTCCTTGAGAGCGGCAGACGGCGCAGCCAGACGCAAATAAAAACAGACACTCTGTATTCTCCTTGAGGCCTGTGGCCCTTGTGAGTTAGCACTGTCTGGAGAAACACACACACACCTTTTTTTGTATTTCTCATCAGTGCATGCCAGGCTTATTCTGCCCTTCAGCCCCCTTTATAGCTGGTCAGTTTCTGAGAACAGCATGGTTGTTGTCCAGAAATTATTTGATTATGTGTGTGGTGGACAGTTTAAGTGTCTCAAAATATAAAATTCTTAAACTGAACAAATATATTTGTGATTTTAGAGTCTTCACGAGATCCCACTGAAAAAAATGTGACCAGTTTCCACCCTTTCAGTTATGCATGCAATAGCAATGAACAGCTATGAGCTCCTCCTTGTGGTGAAACTTCAGACTGCTTAACATGAATTAGTGAGTTGCAGGTCAGCTACGTGAGCTGCTTCCCATACTGAGTGCTTTTAGATCACAGCAGTGAAAAAAAAGGAGACAAAAAACCGAAAAGCTACAGAAAGATTATCGCCCCTTATCAGCTCAACCAAGCATCGCCCTGAACACAAAAGCTCGTCACATAATGAACTGCTTGCTCCTGATAAGGCCTTTTAAAGCCGCGATGCTGGCACAGCCAAGAGCTGCACTGCTTATGATAAAAGAGTGTAAGGTTCATGAGACAAAACACTCCAAAATAACTCACTTTTCTCAATTATTAAACAGAAGGGTTTGAGTAAATTGCATGAAAGCCTTGAATTATGCAGAGAATTGGGCGTGATATGAAATATTGATTGTGTGAGGTGATGTAATATTTATTGGAAGGGAGTTCTGGTGTGAAGTCAGGACAACAAAAGACCCAGCTAGTGTGAGTGTATATGTATGTGTGTGTGTGTGTGTGCTTGTGTGTGTGTGCTTGTGAAGTAAATGTTTGTAATTCTTGAATTCTTCAAATATTGGTATTTGTACTGTGACAAGAGGGTTTTGGGGTGTGTACAGTACTGTGGAAGTCATGGGACATCCCTCATATTTTGTTCCCAAAGATCCAGACTTTCTTGTATTTTTAATGTAGTCTTGAGGACCAGTTCTTCAGGCTTCCTGAAGAACTTTCAGAGACTCTCAATTCAAGTCCAGTCTTTGAACCGGTCCAGTTTCAGAGGAATGTTTCTACTGGTTAAGACACACAGTGACCTATGCATGAATCATTCAAGCAGAACAAAGAGCCTCTAACTGCAGTCCTGAACCAGTGAAGAACCAGGAGCAGATGATTCCAGATGATCAGGCAGTGATCAGTATACTGGTGGTGCTGAATGCTGAGTGGTTGGAACTCTCGGCTCTTTGTGTCTTTAGACACATTTTCATTCATTTAATAAATTTAATCAATGTGCCAAACATAAGACAGTTTGATAGGCATAAAATTATATGGGTGGGGGAGTAAGTGGTGGGTCAAAGTTGTGTTCAGGGCATCCAACTAATGGTAAACATATAATCACATTCGGAGTAGCTCAAGGATCCGTTTGGCGTCTGGCCTAGTTTGGGGATCCCCAGCTTAAACACACATGGCCTCTTTCAGCAGGGAAATCCCCAACTGGACCAAATACTTCAGAGTTAATGAGCCCTGCTTTTTCCATGCTGAGCAACAAACCCCACTTGAATCTCTAGACAGAAGTCAGGTTTGTCATGTATAAAAGGTGAGTTGTTTGCACGCAGCGCCATTGAGCGTAAATTGGTTTAATATTTCATGTTTGGAGAGAAACAAATTCACTGAAGCTCTAAGCTTCACTGAATCAAAGCGATGCCTCATGGATCAAAATTGCCAAATTAGTAGCGATCAGTGCAAAGAAGGGGGACACACTGCTGGGGAGGAGGTTCAGACAGACAGTATAAAGAGAGAGAGAGAGAGAGTGGGAGGGAGAGAGAGAGAGAGGGAGAGAGAGAGAGAGTGGGAGGGAGAGAGAGAGAGAGAGAGAGAGGGAAGTTGAAGGAGAGACAGAGAGCAAGAATGAGTGGGATGCGAGAGAGAGTGAAACCGAAGGAGAAAGAAAAGGAGAGACAAAAAAGAAAGTGAGAGGGCAAGATGGAACGAGAGAGAGGAGGAAAGAGAATGAGTGAAAGAGAGAAAGAGTAAATGAGGGAAAAAGAGTAAAACTGAAGAAATAGTTGAGGAGAGCAAATAGAGTGAGACAGCAAGAATGAAGGGGAAAGTGAGTGTGAGAGAGGGAGAGATGGAGAGAGCGAGAGGGTGAGAGAGAGGGAGAGTGAGCGAGATGGAGAGAGGAAGAGAGAGACAGATGGAGAGAGAGAGGAAGAGAGAGAGAGAGAAAGAGGGAGTGTGAGAGAGACGTAGAGAGTGAGGATGATTGTGAGTGAATGTGAGATGACAGCAGGCAGCACACCGACAAATAGAGTCAGAAAGGGGGTGACCCTGCAGACACACACACACACACACACACACACACATACAGTGGCTGATACAGTATTAAAATGAATTCCTATGCAGTTTCATTCCCTCTGCCAGTTTAAATTTGCATCATGAATGAATCATTTTCTTTTAAGCCACAAACAGCGCAATTATCAGTTTGTATTCGAAGTATTTAGAGACATACAGAAGCGCCAACACAAGCAGGGTAAAGGGGAAGAGAGAGAGAGAGAGTGATAAAAAGACAGACAATGGGACAGAGAGAGACAGTGAGAGAAAGAAAGACAGAGACAGGAAGAGTGACAGAGAGAGATAGAGACAGACAGAGAGAGCGGGGGGGGCAGAAAGAGACAAAAAGAGAGACAGGGACTGTTTTTTGAGAGAAAATTCAGAGAGGGATTCAGAGAGAGGGAAAGAGTAAAAAAAAACAGAGATTGGACAATGTAAGTCTCAGAGGGAAACTAAAGGGGTGATTTGACCTGGATTTAGGATGAATGGCATTTTTATCCAAATAAAACTTATGTCCTGTGGCTGGCGCAGAGCCAGACTGCTTTTATTAAGTGCTATCAACTCAGAAGCCAGTAGTCCATAGCCTGATATCATTCGAGTAATGATAATCGGTGACTATTGACTTCCATTCATTGTTAGTGCTAAATAAAAATGAGCATTATTGACTGTGTGAAGGTTAAGGATATAACTAAGCTAACTAAGTGACTTTTTTTTTAAACTAACGCTGTGAAAAGCAGCTTTACATTCTGCAGCTACAGTTTCCAGACATGTGATGATGCTGCATTTCTTCACTCTCTCCCTCTCTTTCTCTCTCTCTCTCTCTTTTACTCTGTGCTCTAATTCTTTCTTCCTCCATCCATCCCCCACCTTCCCTTCATCTTCTCCTTGCCTTCTCCATCTTCCTCCCGCCTCTTCAGCCTACCCCCTGCTGCATCCCTCATCCACCAACTCCTCTTTTTTCTGCTGCCTCATCCTTTCATCCTTCCCTCCATCCCTCCTGATCCTTTCCCCCTTGTTTCGTTTTTTCACTCTCTTTCCATCTGCTTCGACACTTTTCTGCCCTTTCATTCCTCTTTCCATCTAATCCTTCATTCTCTCTTGCTCGCTGTCTTCGTCCCAAAAGTTCTGGCTGTGAAATGGCATGGCTATTTTTAAACCGGGCGAAGTCCTGGAGAATAAAACAGGGGGCGAGCTTAAAAAATGATCAGCCCTCCATTATTCAAGCACACGTTCAAGAGTTATTATGCCTAATGAATTATGAACGAGGCTTAATAATTCATGCCGGGGTAAAAATGGTGCCCCTGTTAACTTTCAGCACAATTGGCCCGAAGACAGTGGGACGAGCGGAGAGGAAGCACGGGGTTTACAGAACATGTGCGCCTAGATTACATGACTATGTGTGTGTGTGTGTGTGTGTGTGTGGAGAGGGGATTCTCCAGTGACTGGCCACATTATTGGAAATGCCTGACCTGCAGCTTCACCTTGCTGGTGTAGAATTAGAGACTGTAGATCATATGTTAATAAAATATGATAAAATAAGATAGGAAAGAACTTCATTTATCCTGAGGGAAATTCTTGCGTCATGCTCATTGCAATAAAATGTATAAAGACAAGAAAGAGTGTTAGGAGGCATAATTAAGAAAAAGGTGTTAAAAAATACTTAAAATAAAATATTAATAGTGCAAACAGAATAATAATAAAGAAATTCTAAAACAAAAAACTTACAAGTAACTACAACAGATAAATAAAATAAAATAGTAACAGTGCAAATGGAATAACAAAGGATGTGCAGCATGCATTACTATATGCTAGGGCATTAACGAGAGAATATGAAGTCGAGTCAACTAATCGTTCGATGACGTCACACACACACGCAGCAGAGGAATAAAGTGTCCAATATTGAGCAACTATGTTTGGGTGTTTTGAGTTTGTGTTTGTAGTTCCGTGGCTATGCTCACAAGATACAGCCGTCAATTCCCTCTGGATCCAAGGAATATTCACAGCCTGGACCCCTTTTTCCCGAAGAAACTTTGGGACCTATGATTACTTTGTCTGGCTACTTAGCCCCCGGCCACTCCTGCTACAGCATGCCCAGACAGGAGGCACCATAAGCAGTGTGATAGGAAGCAGAAGCGGGGCAAGCACAGACGCACCCAGGCTAGGCCAGCAGCTAGCCCACACAGACCAGCGATACCATCAATGCTAATGGCAAATGTACACTCAGTGGACAACAAAACTGACCACAAACTCACACTGAAATCTGCGCACTACTGTGTTCTCATTTTTACAGAGACAACAACATCCCAGGCTCCGCTATCCAACCAGCAGGGTTAACATGCTACCGCACTGGGTCTTAGTGTGTGGAGGTAAGACTCATGGTGGAGGAGTTTGTGTTTACATCAGCAATGCTTGGTTTTGGGACACTGTTGTCATTCACAGACATTGTTCTCTGCTGGTGGAGTTTGCTATTATGAAATGCCAACCTTTCTATTTACCGTGGGAGTTCACAGCGATTTTGCTGTTTGCTGTTTATACCCCCACACCGGCAAGACAATCAGCAAACAGCAGACCACACAACCAGAGAGATTTCTGGAGGAGATTTTGACCTTGCGGATTTAAAGTTTTTTGCCCAAACTTCACCACCACATGGACCTTCCAACAAGGTGAGACAACATATTGGACTTAGTTTACACAATATGCAAGGGAGCTTACAAGGCCTCCGACCTCCCCCACCTGGGTCTCTCTGATCACATCACAATCGTACTGAGACCTGCATACAGAGCCAGAGTGAGAGCCATCAGACCAGCACAAAAGGAGGCATGGGTGTGGCCAGAGGGGGCCTCATGTGCAGTAAAGTAATGCTTCATTACCACAGACTGGGACATTTTCAAACAAGCTGCCACTCAAAACAACCACACAGACATAGAAGAATACAATGAGCCTGCTATTGTATAAATCTCTAAATGCATGAAGATGTCACTCACACCAAAACTGTTTCTGTTCGTGCAAATCAGAAACCATGTTGTACACAGGCACCTGAGAGGACATGACACAGCCTTCAGGGTCGGTGACACTGCAGGTTACAGCAAGAGCTAAACTGTCCTGTGGATTCAAGATGGCAAAACAGCATTATAGCAATAAAATAGCTGGATACTTCAGCAACACTGGAGATGCATGGAGCCTCTAGCTGGCCATTCAAACCCTCACAGGTTTACAAATCACCTCCCCAGGTTTGTTATAATGACATTCCTTTGCTGAACAACCTCAGTTACTTCTTTTGTTGCTTTGAAACACAGAACAAAACACCAGCACAGAAGAGCACTCCTCCCCAAGGAGAGCAGGCCATGTGTCTGTCTACAGCCAGCGTGAGAAAGATGCTCTCCAGAATAAACCCACACAAGGAAGCTGGACTGTATAACATACCTGGTCATGATGTAAAGGACTGTGCAAATGAGCTCAAGGATGTCCTCATGGACAGCTTTAACATCTCCCTGTTCAAAAAGACACATGTTTCAAAGTCTCCACAATAATTCAGATTCTGAAAAATCCCACCCATCCAGCTATTATGATTATTGGCCTGTTGCACTGACATCCACCATCATGAAGATCGGCTGGTCATGGTACTTAAGTCCACCACCCGCATGACACCTTTGATTTAGCATACAAGTCAAACAGGTCCAGAGATGACGTTACATCCAGCCCTCACACACCTTGAGTCAAAGAACACGTATGTACGAATGCTATTCTTTGACTTCAATTCAGCGTTCAATACAATCATTCCCCAGCAGCTTACACTAAAACTTAAGACAACTGGGACTCAAAACCTGTAACTGGGTGTTGGACTTCCTAACAGCAAGGGCAGCAACACCTCCAGGACCAGGAAATTCAACACAGAGGTTCCACAGGGGTGTGTGCTAAGTCCACTCCACTTCAAACTACTGACACATGACTATGTACCATCCTACAGCACAAACCACTTCCTCAAGTTCACAGACGACACAACTGCCATGAGCCTCATTTACAACAATGAGGAAACCAACTACAGAAGTAAGGTGAGGCAACTGGTCCAGTGGTGAAAGGCGAACAATCTCTTCGTCAATGTGGACCTCCTCAGCATTCCTCATTGACCGACGTCGCTGTTGCTGTGGAGCGGGTGACACAAATTTCTGGGGGTACACATCTCAGAGGATCCCTCCTGGACCGTTAACACTATATCACTGACCAAGAAGGCCCAGCAAACATATTGCTGTATGGTTCAGAAGATACTCTGCCGTGAGGCACTGCAACCAGTAGTGAATACAGCCAGGAAAATCATCGGCCCCCCCTGCCCCCCCTCATGGACACTTTCCATACCTTCCTCACCCATAGAGCCATCAGCATTGCTGGTGACTCCTCCCACCCATTTCACTTCCATTTCAGCCTCTTAAAAGTCTCTTAAACTGCTTCATCCATCAGACTGTCAGGATGCTCAAGAAACAGCATTTCGGTTCCCATGTATGACTTGCAAATAAAACGTGAATTGACAATAAATCTTTTTGAATCTCTTTGAATCTTTGAATCTACAGCCTGGTGGGCAGCATGTGTTTTTAACAGTGGGCACAGTATCAACAGCATTGGCACCGGAACCATTATGTAGTCAGGGTGATAGTGGCCTTATGGATAAACACTTGGCTGTAAACCATATGACCACAAAGGTGTAGGTTTGACCGCAAATGTCACTCATAATAATAAAAAATAATTTGTTTAGTCTTATCCGCCACCAAATAGTCCTGTGTTTGCCTTGTGTTTGAATTCACCCTCATTTACATACTGTATATCCCCCAATTCAGTTTACGGCAATGTTGCTCTGCTCACTCGCAATAAAGTTATAAGGAGTGTTTCTGCTCTTTTCAAATGAGGCACAAGACTATGGGAAAAGAATGTCCTTCAGAATGAAAAGTAAGAAAGTGCATCTGCTAAATATACATAAAAGTTCCACTTAAAATCTCTTATTTTTATCCAGAGCTGTCATATAAACCCAGTATTTTGCCATTGAGGAACTTGAGGAAAAGTTCTCCAGGCTTCCCAAAGGGCTTTCAAAGACTCACTTTTAGACCAGTCCATCTATCTGAAGTCCTAAACCAGAGAAGAAACAGGAGCCAATGGTTCCAGATGATCAGGCGGTGATCAGTATACTGGTGGTGCTGAATGCTGAGTGGCTGGAACTCCTTGATCTAGGCACATTGTATCTTTTGTATTTTTGCAGCCAGTCTCAGTAAACCTTCGTTCCCATTTCTTTCATTGATTTTACTCAATATCCTATAGATAAGTCAGTGTGACAGGCAAATTACAGTATTTTTTCACCAACAAGATGATGCAAAATCATATGTGAAAAAACGTATAACTATAACAGATTTAGTTATATAGCTTCATATAGTTATAAAGTTTTATATAAACACACAGTTTACTTCATTTTCTTTCTTATGTATTCAGCCACTGTAAGTATTTGGCATTTGGCAGGGTGGGTGGCAGACAGGCCTTCAGTGTTAAGTTCCGACAGCTCCGTTCTTTTCCTCTGAGACTGAACTCTGTGTTCTCATACAGGATTTTGTGCTTCAGCTTTTCTGAAACTTTTATTGCACTGAGCCAATGAGCACTGGCCTGCTAATGCATAACTGCCAGTCCCTCATTTGAAGGGTCTATTATGTGTATTATACGCAGCTGTCAGTCTCTGGGCTGTTAGCGACGAGCTAATTATATTTCTGAGCAGAAGTTTTAGATAGCGAACAGCATGCACGCATGCACACACACACACACACACACACACACACACACACACACACACACACACACACACACACACAATGTAGAAGTCCA
>JBBMFX010034533.1:0-11846 GCA_037832545.1 Rhabdalestes septentrionalis
GTTTGCATTAACCAATCAAATAAGCGCATGCCTGCCTCTGACAGCTGGATCAAGAAGAAAAATAGTAGTCTCGGATTGCATGAGCAGAATGTAGATTTTATGAAAAGTGAAACAAGAGAATAGGCCTACTTAAAAAAATAAATTAATTAAAAAGCAAAATTAGAAAGGGAATTACTGGAGCATCGCTTTAAGGTGAGAGCTTGTGTGTATATTAATCTGTTGCATGTTAAAGAGCAGTGCAATAAACACATTTTATTTCATTTTACTTCCACTGTTTTTCAGGAAATAAAGAAATGAACTGCACAGCAGACCAGGGTAAACATTTTAATAATAGTATTTTGACAAATCCTGTCTCTCAAAAGTCTTCCATCTCTGTATGCACAAATCTGTAGGTGTTCCTCTGGGCCATCTTCTTCAATACAAGGAGGGTGGCTCCCTCCTCTTATAGTGGCAATGTTGTGAAGCACGACACTCCCACTATGTGTCATGCCCTCTCTGGACTGACCCAGAGCCCACGCAGACACTGAAACCTAGACTTGAGGATCCCTGTGGTCGTCTCCACTTTGGCCCGTGTTCGGCTGTGAGCCTGGTTAAAACACGTCAGTGGTCCAGGATCGGGTTCAGGATAGGGTGTCCTCAAATAGGGCAGACAAGTGTATACTATGTCCCCCAGCAAGTAAACATTGTGCTGTCCTATAATGATTCAAGTGTACAATACAAATATAGTAAAAAGTAAGAAAACAAAGCAAAACATAACCTGCTGAAATATCTGGCATAATGATGACTCGTGGGAAACTCTGGCATCATGCACAGATCCTGGCCATTTTGCCTCAGCAATAGTAATAATGTGAGTTGCTTCACATATTACCTCTACTTAGTGGAAAAAGAGGAATTGGTTTAATGATTTTAACAAGGACAAATATTAAGGACACAAAATCCAGTTGTTACCTGCACATTGATCCTATGAATGGATTTCCTATTAACATATTCTCCCTCATTTATTAAAGGAGCTTTAATAGGAATGTGGGTGCCATCAATGCACCCAATTACATTTGGGAATCCTGAAACAGAGAGTCATATATGGAAGTATCTAGTGTGTGTGTGCATGCAGGATGAATACATGAGATATAAATAGTATGACTAGATATTAAATATGTAGATTTGACTACAAAGAATGAACCTGCCACTCTGTGGAATTCTTCTTTAATAACACACATAGGTTTATGGTCAGGGAAATAAGAAGTGTAAGAAGCTTTTGTCAGGGATATGTGCAAACAGTTCTACACACCGTTGCCTTTCCGACGTGCTCTGCATCGCCCACATTATACACAAAATGCCCTGACGCAATGTTTTCTTTGCTATGAGCTGACCCATATGGTTTGTGACGTTTGCAATATGCCTGATACTGATACCCTGCTCCTGGCCTACCCTTACCAAAGCATAAGGACCTGGACCAACAGCCCCATACCTGACAGGAAGGCCATCATTTGGGAACAAGACTCCAGTGTTGTTTAAGTATCACATAACACAACTCTTATTTGTTTCAATTCACCCACAATTACACTGATTGCTCTAATTGTATCTTGACATGTCACTATTTCAAGGGGTGGGCATTCGAAGGCATTGCCCACCATGTGCACATGTATTCATAATTTTGACATTTTCTTTGCGCATGTCATTTTAGGCTTTTGATTGCATGTACAATTTTGGTATGATTTCTACGCAAAGATTTATAAATGAGACTTGTAGGAGTGTAAGAACCATTGAAAAGTCACATAACATGGGGGAGAGAATCACATTTACTACCAGAAATTTATGGCATGGGTAGCAATTTCAATTTCAGATTTTCTGGTTTAAATTGCTGCTTAAATTGACCCCAAGCATAAAGAAAGTTAGTAAATGTGAACAGGACATAGGGGTTGAAAAATGCTGTGTTAGAGTGCGGAAAACATTAAAGTGTGCAGAGCATGGTGCTCCTCAGGACTAACTTTGGAAATCACCAGCCTGTGTGGCTCAAAACCTTTGAAATATCACATAAAATGATATGGGACATACCTAAATTTCACCGTTTAAAGAATTTTAAGTAAAAGGAGATCAGTAATAATAAAATGCTTATAATCTTTACAGCTGTGAATCAACCAGTAAATCAACCAATCATCAATAGCTGGGCAATACAGCTGCATGTGCTTTCACTTTCGGCCAACAGGGGGCAATATTGCTCTTTGGTGTAGCAGATCCGCTTCCCATGTGTTTTACTGTGTGAAGGAATCCATGTGGGCTTTCTATTTTCTGTTGCTATAAGTGCTGAAAGAAAGATTTGGGGATATACTCTACCTCCTCCACTTAACCTTCATCTATGATTTCTGGCTAAGAATATGGTAATTTACTGGAAAAATGGCCCCATTAATTTAACCTGCTTTGAATAACTGAATGACTTTAATATTCTGGGCCAAATGCTGAATGTAAATGAGGCCCTATGCTCTGTATGTTTGACAAGGAGCTCCTGGTGTGATAGTTATTATGACTTTGTGTGTGGAAACAAACTATTCTGTGTCACAAGATCAGCTTGTTAATCGCCCAAGCAAGCACAAACGAGCAAACAATCACCAACAGGACCAAAACATTAAATATAACTGAAACAAATCTCTTTTATAAACAGTGTTGCCCCTGGATCGCTACACAGAAGTCCCTCAGCTTTTCTGATTTCACATGAACAATCTGTCCAATGTAGATTAGTGTGTTGGGTGTGTAGAGTGGTCCGGCCTCTCCCCCATCATTCAGTATAATTGTCCTCTCTCTAAACATCAAGTGTGTTCGAGAATATCAACCTTCACCCTGCCAGTGTTGGTGGAATCGTACTAGTGATAAACTAGTCATTACATTTGGTCCAAATTATGTCTAAAAAAGCTATTAAGTCTAAAAAAAAATTGTAAGGTTTACGTTCTAGATCACAAATTGCACTGCACCTGGAACCGGTTCTGTGCTTTTCTGTGGAGAGAAGTGTTGCGTGTGAACACCTGTGGCTCATTAGTAGATCTGCTTCACCACAAAGCTGTGTTTTACTCCAGAAGCTCCAGTGTGGGATGCCCGCATGTCCTGCAGTTCGTGACAGGAGGAGTGAAATGAGGAGAAAAAGAGACCAATTAAGAGGAGCTCCCTGCTGGAGTGGGTGAGGATCGAAAAATTTTTCCTCCATCTTTAAGCCACCTGCTGACCCTCTCTCTCCCATTAGTCCTCTCTTTTTCATCTTTAGTTCTTCTCTCACAACTCACTCCTTTATTTCTCTTCTTCTTCTACAGTCTCTCACCTCACTTATCTCAGTCTCAGTCTCAGTTATCACTCCTCTCTTTCACGTCACCTCACCTCCTCTCTTGTTCTACTCTCTCTCACCTCACTCCATTCTTACACATCTCTTGATTTTCTTTCTCATCTCACTCCTCTTTTTCACTTTTCTTGTTCTTCTCTCACCTCAAACCTCTCTTTCTCTTATCTTGTTTTACTCTGTCTCATCCCTTTTTCTCTTCTATTGTTCTACTCTCCCACACCTCATTCATATCTTGTCTCCTTTCTTATCTCTATCTCTCTCCATCTCTATAAGCATCACATGTAGGCTCAACCTGAGAGAAAACTGATAACTGTCTCTCTAGTCCTGTGTAGTCTTTATGTTTCCTTCACTTTCTCTTCTTTCTTTCTTATTATCTCTCTCTCTCTCTCTCTCTCTCTCTCTCTCTCCCTCTCCATCTCCCTCTCCAGTTCTCCCCTTCTCCTTCTCTCTCTCTCACTCACTCTCTATTGCTCTCTCTCTCTCTCTCTCTCTCTCTCTCTCTCTCTCTCTCTATTTAGCTCTCATTCTGTCATGGTGTTTTTTGTCTCTTTGTGAGTTAAATGTCAGTTCTGGTTCTGTGAAGAGAGATTTCCTCTTTACTCTAGCCTTTTCTCTTCTCCGCGTTTAAAAACACAACCCCTTAAACTGCACCTTTATTATTCACTTATTTCTATTCACACTTAATATTCAGTCTTGTTCAGCTTTAATGAATATTCACTACCTTCTATAAGCTAATCTCCGTTTCCCTGATAGAGTGAAAGTTTGCAATTAAGCTGTTGTCATGCCTTAGGTGAACCTAGTGTTTGTGTTTTCATTCAAGAGTGTTTTTACTAAGAAAAAAAAGAAAAAACATGTATTAGTCTCACAAGAGGGAATTTTGCATTGTCATGGCAGAAAGTGGACAGTACAAATTAAGAGCAGTGAAAATTAAAAGCAAAAGAATTGGATAATCCTTATACTCATGTGTGAAAACACCACAGCACACAACATTTTCTCTTCATTTCCGCCATACTCAGGTGAAGCAGTGAAGCCATCAATGAGGTATATGTATATGTAAACAATATGTATAAGCATGTATGTACACAATGAGTATTTTCTTTTTTATATGTACAGAGTGGATAAATACATATATGTAAGAATACTGTGGAGATATATACTGTATGTACTTGTAGAAACACCTTGGACACATCATCAGAGATGAACCCAGGGTCACTGGATGTTTCGGATCTGGCCTGGGTGACCCAGTCTGGGTTGATCAATCCCCAGCTTGTGCACTATAACACAGATTCCCCCTATTGATCTACAGCCACCTTGAAGCTTTTTCTGCTGCTTCACTGATGTGTCTTTCCTCTCTTTCAACCCTTTTGATACCAAGGAGTCTGACTGATCTGTGCAGGGAATGCCCTGGAAATCCCCTGCAACTTACCTGGACTAGCTCACACTGGGCCCTCCAACCATTGGTTCTACAGGTTTCTACCAGCTCCAGGTATTTGGCTTTCTTCCACTAATGTGCTTCCTCAATGCAGTCCTCCTCGGGGACTGAAAGTTCCAGTAACAGTACTTGCAATGAAGAGTTGTGTATTTATAATATTTCACTGTAATAATATTCCACAAAAATTGCACTTGATGGATCAGAAAAAATTATATTGCACATAAGAGAAACTACCATGGTGTGTTGAATGTGTGGGTTTATTAGTCTATGTGTGTGTGGTCACCTGCGGAATCTCTCCGTCCCACATCGTGTGTGCAGCAGCCTGCCACTGAAGGAGCTGCTCAGTGCTGTCAGAGACTCCTGCATGTGGTGGAAGATGGTATCCAGCAGGGATGACAGCTTACCCACCACTCACCCCCTCCACTGGGTCCAGAGGGCATCCTAAAACAGAGCTGGCCCTCCAGATCAGCCTGTTCAGTTTCTATCTGTCCCCAGTGGAGATGCTGCTGCCCCAGTAGACCGAACCATAAAATATGGGTGATGCAACTACTGAGTCATAAATGGTCTTCAGGAGTGGACCATCACTCCAAAAGACCTGAGCCTCTGCAGCAGTTATAACCTTCTCTGCCCTTTTTTCATTTGTATTGTGAGACCAGTACAGTTTCTTGTTCAGATGTACCCCAAGGTACCTGTAGCTCTCCACAGCCTCAATGTTCATGTCCTGGATGTTCAGTAGCTGCAGGAAGCAGTATGTGGAGTTGTAGGAAAAGTGGCACCAGAACTGTTCCCTGTGGGGCCCGCATACTTCAGACGACCCTGTCCGACACACAGCCCTGGATTCTTATGTACTGATGTCATTTAGTGAGGAATTTCACGATCCATGTGGCAAGAAGATGGTCCACTCCTGTGTAATCCAGCTTGTCCCTCAGGATTGTGGGTGGGATGATGTTGAAGGCACTGGAGAAATTAAAGAACATGATTCTCTCACAGTGCTCCCAGCAGTCTCCAAGGTGAGAGAGGGAAAAATGTAGGAGGTGGATGATGGCACTCCAATGCCAGGGGCTGAAGCTGAGCAAGGACCAGGCACTCCAGGGTCTTCATCATGTGGGATGTCAGAGCTACCGCACTATAGCTGTTGAGGTCCTTAGGATGAGGAGACTTTGGCACTGATACCACACAAGAGGTTTCCCAAGCTGTGATACTCTCCCCAGCTTTAGTCTCAGGTTCAAGATGTGGACCACTACCCCACAGAGTTAAGCCATGCAGGACTTGACAACCCTTGAACTGATACCATCTGTACCCGCTGGCTTTAGGGCTTTGGTCATCTTTAGTTCCCTCCTAACCTGGATGGATGAAAGAGACAGGCTGGAGCTGAGTGCTGGATGTGTACTGGATTCCGTCATTGGGGGGAAGGAGTAGTGAGCAAATATTGTGTAAGCGCTGTGATGTGTACAGGAGGTGTGAAGTATTGAGGTGGAATAAGTTGTCTGTTGCAGATGCTGGGTGCTGGGGACTGCGCCTGGGAGGGTAGTATGAGGGAGAGGTAGGGGCAGATGAATAAAAAAGTGAAAAAGTGATTCAGTTCATTTTAAATGCACAAACCCACCTGCAGATAGCTCTGTTCTTTGTGGTGTGGTTCTACGGCCTCTCCAGGCTCCACAGACATTGTACTGCTGGAGCTGGTTTTCCATCCTCTGCCTGTTGCTGGTTTTCCAATCCCTGATCATTCTTTTCAGCTCTCTCTGAACCCTTTTCTACTCCTCCTTATCTCTTGATATCTCTCTTTTGTTTGAGGACAGCCTTGACTTTTGGGGTAATCCAGGGTTTGTTGTTTGGGAAGCACCGACAGTCCTGGTGGGGGGCTGGAGCCTTTCCCAGCTGCTACAGACAAAGTGTACAAAAAGAGGCGGTGTACAAAAATAATTTATATATGTCAAATATTGACAGATTTAATGTCCTAAATATTGAAATGCCTTATTGGCAGGTGGGTTATTGGGTGTTCTGATTAATTAATTTCTTCAGATAAACACATTTTTTTAGACAAATCAGTACATGAATGGACTAAAATGCTGTTGTCAGTAGTACTGATATTTACTGATATTTTGTCTGTTCCATCCAGAGGAGGTGTCCATATAAAATCCAGTCACAGTCTGACTGTGGCCCAGAGGACACCTCCAAAGATGGGCTGCCATTTTGGGGGGATTGACCTTTACCTAATGAACAATTCCATCATCGGAATAGATGGCCTGTGTCATTTACTTTTCAGTTCCTTTATTATCAGCCCATTCATGAACTGATTTAGATTTATTGGTGAAATGAGGGGGAGAGGCAGGTGTGTCCGGCCAGGGCCGAAATAGGGAAAATGGGCTTTGAATGAAGAATTTTCATCATTTGGTCCTAGATGAGCTGCAATCAGCTTCTGTGAAGCCAAAGCTTGTTTTAACACTTCCACACAAATCACATCCATTCACTCCCTGGCTGTGTAATGAGCTACACACACCCCTGATAAAGATGGGGTCCGGGAACATAATTAGAACTTCAGCATCAACAACATCTTTTCTTAACTTGTGTGTGTGTCTGCGTGTGTCTGTGAGTCTACATTGTGTTTTCACCCTGACATTAACAAATTAATGAAAATATTCATGCAGAGGGGGAAAAACAGCCCTCCTTCTACAAATGAGTATCTGAGGTGCTGACAAACCCCTGTCATTCATGACACACATTTATTTCACTGATTAGAACAAAAGCAGCTGCTTTAAAAAATGGGAAGAGAGAATAAAATGGAGGCAGACAGAATAGTGTCAGGAAATCCAGTGCGAGAGATTCCTCCATGACAACTATTTATGGGACATAACAATTAATTGCCCAGCTCACTTTGTCTCCATTAACACACCAATGTTGCTGCACAAACCACTCGGTCTATAGGTTGTGGCAGCACATTTAATTGTGTCGTTGGAAAGAGCAGCTGGAAGTGAGGGGGAATAGAAGCGGCCCCCCAAATCATTATCAGTGACAACAAGTAGCGGACGGCTTCTAGATGCCAATAGCATTGCTTGCCAAATCTGATTGCACCCAGCAGAACAAAAGAAATATCTAATAATTTAAACACTCACTGTGCACACACAGGACACTTTAAAAGAAACCCCTCTCTCATCACTCCAAATTCACCCGAGGATACACAAAACAAAAGACACAAACACATCTTTACACAATTGGGAAAAGGCAGAAAATGAGAGCTGTTATGATTATGAAATTGTTCATTTAAATTTCAGCTCAGTTATTATTCTGAATTACTTTGAAAGCTGAAGGATAAATATGGAATCAGCTGGCCATTATTAAGCTGTACTTAACCATCTAAACATTTTTTCACAAGGGGAAGCTATTTGCACTCAAATTGCAGTTGACACTGAAACATCAGATCAGCTGGTAAGCGTGTCAACGACAGCCAGACCCTGCTCCAGATATGAAGAGAGCAAGTAGCTTACCTCAAATAAGAGTTCTTGGCTTGCTTCACAGACTGGGCCCTCAGACCAAAACTTTGCCTGATGCCAAAGGCTGTGGAAGAGACATTGCAAGCGGAAGTGCAGCATGTGAGCGGGGGCCCATGCTAGGCTAAAAGCTAACACTAGCCAACCGGCAATTCCATCTGTCTTCCATGTTTTTTCCATGGACAATAAACTGGATTACATCCGACTCCAGTGAACTACCCTGTGTGAGTTAAGTGACTGTTGTGCTTATGTTTTTAATGAGACATGGCTCAATGTCAGCATTTCAGAGACAGTTACGCACATTAGCAACATGCCAATGTACTGTAGCAACCATGACGCTACTCTTAGGTTAAAAGCTTGGGGCGGTAGGCTGTGTGTTTACATCAAAACGGACTGGTGCATGAAGGCTGTGCTGATTTTGAGCTACTGCTCACCGCAGTATATGATGGAGCCATGTTCGATGCAGGTCATTTTATTTACTGAGAGATTCACACTTGTGCTCATAGTCATGCTGTAGATCCCATGCAGCGCTAACACTAACAACGCAGCACCATCAATGAACTCCAAAACTAACCGACAAACTGTTCATAGTCGGTAGAAATGTTATTAATGCAGTTTTCTGTAAATTCCACCTATATATGGACAAGAACATGCTGGACTGTGTTTGCACAAACATCGCTGGCATGCTCTGTGCTGAACCCCGCCCCCAACTCAGATTCTCCAAAAGTCTACCCATCATGCTCATCCCAGCCTACAGATAGGTTGTCAGATGTGCCAAGCCTTTTCAGAAGCAGACAAAGATCTGGCCCCTAGTCGCTATCTCTGCTCCTTATGGTGGTTTTCAGCACACTGACTGGGACAAGTTTAGGGAGGCTGCAAAATACAGTGACTCTACCAAACTAGAGGTGTACACAGCGACAGTCACTGGCTACATCAGCTTTGATGATGTCAATGTCTCCAAGAGCCTCACCACTCCTGAGAACCTGTAACAGCACCTTCACATCCGGTGACATGACTGCTCTGAGACCAGCAAGGGCCAACCTTTCCAGGGCCATCAAAGCAGCGAAGTACACCCACACCCAGACAATCCACAGCCACTTCAAGGACACTGGGGATGTACACCACATGTGGTGAGCATTGTCCCGTCACACTAACACCCATCATCAGGATCCTGGACTTTCTGACTGGGAGACCTCAGTCTGTCAGGATTGGGAGCAACATCTCCAGTATCACCATGCTGAACAGAGGGGCCCCCTAGGGCTGTGTGCTCAGCCCTCTACTGTTCACGCTGCTGACCCAAGACTATGCAGCAACACACGGCTTGAATCACCTCATACATTTGCAGATGACACTGTGGTGGGTTTGATCAGAGGGAAAGATGAGGCAGCATACAGAGAGGAGGTGAAACAGTTGATGGACCGGTGCAGAGCAAAAACCTTTCTTTGAACATGGGGAAAACAAAAGAAATGGTTGTTCCCCCCTACACACACCCCCCCAATACCCCCACTTCTCTCACCCTAGGGAACTTGAACAACTCAGACTTTAATTACCAGTTAAAATACTGTTTTATTCTTTATAGTGCCCATTGCCTATCATGTTGCTGCTACAGTTGTACAATTGCATATATTTATTGCTGATCTGCATTGCTGATACACTTCTGTGTGGCTGTTCTGCATCTTTGCACGCAACTCTCTGCTGCTAGAATACAGTACCAGTCAAAATACTGTATTATCCTCACTGTAGATTTTGTTAATAGCACTGATTTTTGTCTTGTATTGTTGCTCTTGTTCTTTGTCCTGTCTGCATGTCTTGTGATCTGTTCTCTTCTGCTATTGTGTTGCACCATGTTCCAGGGGGCATATTGTTTATATAGTGGGAAGAAAACCCACACCAGCAGGATCTCACGAATGTATACATTTTTATGTAAATTCAATGTATAGTAAGTTATCTAGTTTAAAATGATTATATATTTGGTACTTATTTATACAAATGTATAATAGGCGTGTAAGGTAGAGGCAGAGCTGATAAAACTGTAATTGAGTGGAATCACTAGGTGGCCAATTTGGGCAGAATGATTCTGTGGTCATAGACTTGGATTCTCATGTTATTTCAGTAGATCTAATGCAAGGGAAACTAAAACTTCTCTCTATTTGTACAAACATGAATCCCTGTAGTAACATTTTCTTAACCCACACTGGAAAAAAAACAGGGCTTTGAAGCAAGTTTGTCCATCTGTGAAGTGAATCTCAGTACCACTGCGATTTGGGTTTGAATCCCAGCTGTGCCGGAACACACAGTGGAGTAAACACAGGCACAAACGCAACTCGGTTGAAAATTCTCTGGCAGGCTGTGCAGAAAACAGTATTAAAACAGTGCCTTCGCCAAATGTTTTACACAGTCTAAACAGTATGGTTGCGTATTTTGAGGAGCTTTTGGTCCTAAAACGAATCCCATTCATGGTGAAGGGATATCTGCAGGGTGTCTTGAGACAAAATAGTCTCCAAAGAAAACTGATGTTGCTCAGATTCACTATTTTATTACTTTCAAAATTTATTATTCAAAAAAATTAGAGACACATGGAGCCCCAGGAACAAAAAAGCTGTATTTCTTTTTAGAGACATCTGGTTCCGTTTACCCCCACTGTAAAGATATCTCTACAATCAACCGTTTCACAACAAACAAACTGGGTGGAATTCTTCTTTAGTGTTACTCTATGTGATAAAATAGACACAAGAGACTGATACTTTTTTTAACCCAACATTAGAAATGCAGGACTTTGAATGAAATTAGATGAGAGTTTTCTGTTTTGAAAACATGAATAAAACATGTGATGTTAGCACAAATGTTTTCACTAGTACTAACTGAAGGACAGTAATTTTGTTCATTTTTTGGGTTTGTTCTTCCAATGCTCTGTCTGCCCTGGCCTACTTCTGCATTTCCACAGCAGTGCCTTCGGATTCATTTCCACTTTCACGCTATTGCTCCCTTGCTTCCTGCTCTCTGACACCCCCCACTCTCACTCTGTCATGTGTCCTGCTCTTTCCAAACCTCTCCATCTTTCTATCTCTCTCTCACTCACATTTTCTCCCTAACTCTCCCCATTTTGTCCTCTTGCTCTTCCTTCGCTCTTGTGATCTCTGCTCCTCTCTTTCTTTCTCTCTCTTTCTTTTTCTCTCTCTCTTATATTCTCTTGCTCACTCTTTCTAACTTTCACTCAACTCCATCTCCCCCTCTCTCTTGGTTGTGTGCTGTGCTATTTCCACAGGTCCCCATCTTTTTCTATCTCTTTCTCTCTCTGTTATTCTCCCACTAATCTCTTACCCTTCTCGCTCGCTCCCCACCACTCACATATGGGCCGTTCCTTCCACACTCTCACATCTCTCTCCCTCTGTCATGGGCCCAGCTCCTTCCATACCTCCAAATCTCATTCTCTCTCTCTCTGTCTCTCTCTCTCTGTGTCTCTCTCTCTCTCTCTGTCTCTCTCTCTCTCTCTCTCTCTCTCTTTCTCTCTCTCTCTCTCTCTTTCTCTCTCTCTCTGTCTCTCTCTCTCTCTCTCTCTCTCTCTCTCTCTCTCTCTCTGTCTCTCTCTCTCTCTGTCTCT
>JBBMFX010034560.1:0-11844 GCA_037832545.1 Rhabdalestes septentrionalis
CAGAAGCAGAGAGAATTTTACTGCGTATTGTTGATGGAGACTCAGATATTGAGTTGTCTGATGAAGAAGATCAAGATGCATCAAAACATGAAACCCATGCATCAAGGTGTCGCAGATCCGGCTGCAAGAGCAAAACATATGTGATGTGCACGAAGAGCAAAGTATTCCTTTGTATTTCCAAGAAGGGGAATTGCTTTTTGAAGTATCATACCAAATAAGCACAACAAAGCAAAATAAAACAAAAGTTATGATTGACACTTATGGATGTTAAACTCATTCTTATGTTGAATTTTTGGATTTTCTTTGGCACTAACTGATTGCCATCAAGATTCAGTTTCACATGTATGGCGTTCCGATATCCACTGTAGTGGACACATGATATCTGGAAAATAAAAACATAGGGTAATTCTAATTACCCTACAAAGAATATAGAATTAAAAAAAAATGTGATTGGAAAATATTTTTTTTCCTGGTAGTTTTTTTGCGACTAACCGATTAATGAAAATGTATTCGACCAAGCCTTCTTCATATCGGCTAACGTTTAATCGCCTATTTGGGGGCATCCCTAAATAAATGGTAAAAAAACTGCTTCTTGTAAGTCTGTATGTATGTGCGATTAAATGCGATTAATTAGATTAATTAATTGCCACACCATGTAATTAATTAGATCAAAAATTGTAATCGCTTGACAGCTCTAATATATATATCTCCTTCTTAGCATTTATTACATTTAAGAGCACTTGTTATTTACACCACAACTTAGATATCAGTTGTGAAATGCATAATACCCAGGTCCAGTAAAAGACACTCTTTTTGTGTGACTTGATGTGCCCGGGGAGTAAAAACTTTTTCCTCCCAGCTGGCCAATAGCCCACAAAACTCACTCAAAATGCAATAAAACAACCTCCACTATTGGTTAAAGCAAAGAAATTGTCATGAAAATACACCAATGATGAGGTAAAATGCGTGTTTTGTTCCCGATGTAAATGGTAAGGTACACTCCGTTGCGGCCCAACAATAGATTAGTTGAAGGTCTGTCATATTGTCTGCTAGATTTATGGGCATGGAGAAGCCTAGTGCAATGTCTGCTGGCAAAGGCAAGTCACACATTAAGTGTTGGTCACCATACAGACTAGAACCACTGTCACAGACTGAAGGGATGAAAGGAAAATAAGAAAGAATGAAAGAAACACTTTCACCAGTATTAGGGACATGGATTCTAATGTGTAATATCCAGAATTTAAACCTGCAAGAAAATAACTGGATGGGTAGGGCGCGGCCAGCAACAGCCTATTTGCATAAAAGGGACAGAGCCCTGAAACAGCTAGTTTTGAATCTGATGAAATTGTCAAAAATGTAGCTGGTGATGTCTCTTTATGTGATAGTGATTCTGTGCCAAGTTCTTCATGAACATGTTTTGTATAGCCCCTAGGTTTACTAAAACTTAAAAAAAAAAAAATTGCATTCTGCTCTCTATGGAAATGGCAGAAAATTAAGATCCCAGTGTGCATAAAAGGCAGACAGTGTCAAAAGTGTGGGACCATTACACCCTGCATATGGCGGACAACGAAGTACAGTGTATTTACAGTAAAACAGACCTGGTGTAACGCAACCGTACATATAATAAGTTATGTATGGGGAAGGTGTGTTTTGAGATGTAACGTGTATATGTGTGTTTTTGTGTGTGTGTGTGTGGGAGTGAGGGAGAGAGAGATGAGGAATGAGACTTTGGTGCATTTGCCCTCTTGCTATATGTCCTGCCTCATCACTATCGACTCATAACACAGCCTACAAACAATAAATACTGTTAGCAAGATTTCATATCAGTTCAAGTGAGGATAATTTCGGTTCAGCATTGCATTCTACTCTACCTACCAGGCTTGTGCACAATTCAGAATTGAATTGAGAATGACTCCCAGTTCTAATTCAATTCTTGAATTTAAATTGAATTTGAAATGATGTCAAAAACAGGATCTAGAATTACAATTCAAAATTGAATTAAAGGAAGCAGAAAGGCAATTCAATACAAATTCAAAGAAATTCTTATACATGAGTGAAGTGTTTAACAATGAAGCTTATATGTCAGATATTATTTCATTACATATTCTATAAATGATATTAGTTTGAACTACTTTTACAGATTACATAATTAAGTTTGCTTTATTGGAATTGTAATTTTGTGGAACACAATGGAACATGACTCCATATCCCAGAATGGTTTGCTTTAACCAAGTATTTAAAATGGTTGCCAAACAATTTGAGGTGGACATTTGTTTGAAAGCTTCTTGATGGTCAACACTGGACTTTTTCAGTTTCAGAAGTCCCTTACAAACATATATAGATTGAACACCTGTAATAACAGCAACATGGAAAATAACAGCACCAGAACACCATTAAACCCCAGAGCCATATGCAAGCACTGCAGTGCTCCAGTCTGTGGCTCCATCAAGGCTACTTCAAATTTCAAAAGGCATCTACTAGCAAGTTAACAGACAGACAGTGTTTTATTTTGAAAACCACTGAAAACCACTGGATATGTGTTTAAAAGCATGCAAGCACACGTTTTCTTACGACTTTTTGTAAATTAATTCGAAATATTTGTTCTCTTAAAGATTGATCTGAGGGAATCTTTCTACAGAAGAAACATTCGGAAATCTTGATGGACTGTGAAACCAAAAGTTACACAATCCAGCCAAACCAGAGTGAAGATCATGGTAATCCTTCTGAAACAGCGATTTCCAGCTCTAAGTGGTCACCAACTAATAGACAACAAGTTGCTCTGACTGACAGTGTTGTTACATATATTGCAAATGGTCTCCTCCCTCTCTACACTGTTCAAAATAAGGATTTCATTCATATTTTGCATTTGGCCCAACCCTCCTTCACAATGCCCTCCCAAAGAACTCTCAGCCAGGATCTTATCCCTCAGTGCCCTAAAGGGAGGGCACAAACTTCATGCTGCCAGGTGGCTGCCACTCACTATCAAAGGTTTAAGTTGGACTGGTGAATTGGCGAAGAGCAGGTAATAATCAAAAACCTTCTCAATGCAAAAGTTGAGTATGCCTCCCCAAAAGGGAATGCAAACATGAATTGCAGTGCTCAACCAAAGAAGCACCCAAAAAGGTTTTCCTACATGGAAAGCCAATCATCTGCCATGCCAGCTGACACAGGCCATATGAGCTCCCTGTGTACTTCAGGACCCCTTGTCTTACAGAGGATACTGATCCTTCGGTCTATTGGAAAGAAAACCAAAGACGTTTTCCTACCCTAGCTCAACTTGCATGTAAATATCTTGCCATACCAGCTTTCTCTGCACCTGTTAAGAGAATCGTTATTGTTGCAGGAAAGATATTCAGAAGAGAACGGTGCAGACTCAATGATAAAACATTTGAGGAGCTGTTGAGAATTAGATGCAACAGTGTTGCTCAATGAGTTTTGGCATTGGAATAAATGACAACTGCATTTACAACGACTTTGTGTTATTTGATTACTTTGAAATGAAAATAACATTTTGAACAAAACTAATCAAACATTGAGGGAGTAATTTATTTCAAGAATTTGATCATTATCCATGTATGCAGGGTTGAGGAGTTTCTAGTTATGTGTAATGAAACTTATCCTAATAAATTACAAAATTAATGTATTTCTACGTGAGACTCAACATATTCTTTCTGTTGTATGACTGTGTGGAATGTCTTTGAATTGCCATGAATTTAATTCCACTTCCTGTCATTCCAACTCCAATTCAAATTCAACTTCCTGTGGGGTGTGTTCAATTCAATTTAAATTCCAACTCATGAATTTGAATTATGCACAAGCCTGCTACCTACCAACCTCATCTGGATACAACTGGAAACTGACTTGTACTGTTTAAGTTGGATTATTAGTAATGTTGAATTATTTTTATATGTATTTTTGATATTTTGTACCTTTATACTTTTTGTTATTCATTCTTTATTCACAGCTATTGCTTAGTTCTGCAGCCAATAAGCCACATGTTTTAAGGTTTGATCTAATAAAAGTGTTGAGTTTTTTGGTGTGAAATTACAGCCAAGAGCTTGCTCATTTTAAGATGCTTTTTATGTTGCATAACAAACTATTGATATAACACAAATGATGGTTTACCTGATTAGGTGATGATAAAATCGACCAAACCCTTGATTCCAAGTGTATTTAATAGTTGCAGCCCTATCTTTCAGTATTTTATTTTATTGTTTTGCATTTTATTTTATTTTAGAGCTGCCAGTGTGGTTATCGTGATGAGACAAACCAGCAGCCGTTCTCCCAAATTCCCCTTTAAGCACTGAAGGACTTTGTATGTACATCGTGCCTCAAGATTCTTCAAGCATACAGCAAAAGCAAAGCAAACAAACCAAGCAGAACAAAGGTCAAACCAAAAACAAACCTTTATGACACCCACTTGAGAGGTGGTCTGAGTTTAGTTCACTTCCAAGTTCATTTACGAGGGATTGGAATTTGTCTGGATATGCACAAAAAAACATGAGCACTTGAATTGCCAAAATGTTCTAAGTGTAAAAATGCTCCTCTATATGTGCTTAAATAAAAAACAGCTTTTCTTCCACCGCAAGCAAACAAAGATATCAGATGAGAGCTACTTAATTACATATAACGGGCCTGCTGATATGGGTGGAGCTGTCACAGTATATGCAACTAGATACGCCTGCTTTAGGGTGTTTGTATGTGACATCATCCTTTTGTTGAAAACATTACTTTAGTACTGTTGAGACCAAGAGAACAAGTCCCCACACCTCATTTGTTAAAGTGAATTTTTCATTAAAACTGCATTAATGTTCTATTTTACACATTAACGCAGCACTTTAATGATTTCAGAATTACTGTATTTTAAATTATGGAGATGTAATTATGTTTCACTGGAGATTTACTGGTGGTAAACCTCATAGGTTACTTTCTGAATTATTCATAGATTAACGTATATTCTATTATTTATGATTTGATCAGAATGACCTACCTAACAGTTCAATGTTAGTACATCTGTTATTGTTGTGAAATAGCCTTAAATCTGGGTTGGGAAGTCAGAGATAATTATGGATGGAAATACATAGGCGATAATTCCTATGGGAATACAAGAAAATGCCTAAAAATGAATAACTGCATAAAACACATCAAATAAAATACTTGTTAAGCTATGTCTAGCTTCACCCATATATATTTGATTTATTTAATTGACATGATGTGTGCCCCGTTCTAAGTAACAGCCAATTTTAATCACAGGGTGTGGTCAATTAGCATATCTTCTAAACATTTAGCGCTCAACATTTAGAGCTCAAAATCACCGTTTGTCACCGTCTGTAAAGATAATTTAACATTCAGAAATATATTAAACATTTAAATGTAACATTTATGCAGCAAGAAAATGTACCAAAATGTAATACTTTTTAAAAACACATTTAGCTCTAAATGTGTGAAAATTGCACTAAACGATGAAAAAATTGCACCTCTAAATTTTTTAAGCTATTTTTACATATGGCACCCCATACTATATGGCCAAAAGTATATGACCTCATAAATGCTCTACAGAATGAATGGGCACAAATTCCCAAAGATCTCATGGAATGATTCCCAAGAAGGGTTGACTAGTGTACCAAATCCTTAGAACAACTTTCTTTAGGGGTTTTCCCCCCTAAACAAAAAACAGAGTAGAGGTGTGTGTGTGTGTGAGAGAGAGAGAGAAGGAGAAAGACACTGGAATGCAACCCCATGCTGTTTGTGGTAACAATGAATTCCTATATCAGAGTGCAGCGTACATTAAAAGAAGACACTGAGAAAAAGGACATGACTCTCAAAGGTATTCCGGACGTCTACCAACACATAAGGAAAGGAACATCAATGAAAGGTGTGTAATTTCAATGAGTGCCCTGAGGGGAGTACCTTGGTACCCTGTTCACAAGGAGTTATTCTTACATGCTAGTCTAAAGAAACTTGCATTAAAGGAACAAGCTTATTTTCGTCCTTGTATTTGTCCAACCCCTCTGAAGGATGTCCTTTAAAACAGTGCATCATATACCCCTAAAGTAGTATATGAGAAGAATGAGCAGGGAGCAGGCAAGCATGAAGGATGATCCAATGCAAGGTCTGTAATTGTGCTGTGTCTCTTTTTCTGAACTTCTTGATGTTATTCTGACTGACTTGGCTGTTGGTGTTGTCTTTTTTATTACATGCAGTTCTGAGCTCAGCTAATGGCTGGAAAGTGCTCTTCCAACTTTTGCTCATCTCAGTCACTGCAGCTCCTGTTCACAGCCAGTTAACAGCAGCGAACTGCTATGGCTACTTGAGACGACCAGGTATAATATAATTCTAAGTCTACAAATGTAGATGTCAGAGGGTGGTGGGGATTCCATGTGAGAACAGCATGTGATCTGTTGAAAAGTTTAAATTTGGCGAAATCTTAAGGGAATCTTAAATCTTAAATAAAGGTAATTGTTAATAAAGGTAAATCTGGAAGAAGTTCTTTAATTCTTTGTTTTATTTGTTTACTTTCTTAGAATACACAGACATAGATGTGGAATGTGGCACTAATTCAATTGGCCTGGCCATCCAGATTTGCCCAGCTGTCTACACTGGCTACAATGAGTCTCTGCTTTTCCTCAATAATATCAGGGATGACCCAAACTGCAGAGGCACTCTGGACACTGCCACTGCTCCACCAGTTCTTCGCTTCAAATTCCCCATTACCATGACAGCCGCCTGTGGCAGCACCTTCACGGTGAGAAATAGCTTGTTTATACAGCAATATAGGGCATGGGTATCAACTATATACTACTCAGCTGCAGTTATTGTAATGCAGTATTGATGTAAACAATGAACCAGTTGATTGTGGGTGAGACATCTTACTAATGAAGCAGAATGCTATTTTTATATTTTTAAAACTTTTACTTTTATGTACTTGTATATGTGGGTTTTACTTATGCATGTTTAAAAGTTGATCATTTTTAAGTTTCACTGGATGATACATTTGACCTTTAACTCACTGCTGATTTATCTTTTTAACTAAAAAACCCCTTTGTATCACTATAGATTTATAACTATAAACCAAAGCTAAATTACCACTGGAAGCTGAATTGTTCTGAAGGGTATATTGACAGGAACATTGATCTCCCCTTTTCCATTATTGTAGATTGAACTCACTTGTTACGTACCCAGACAAACAAGCAATTTTAGGCAATGCAGACTGTTTCGTTAAATTAATCTGGTTCTGCTTTTCTCCGCAGACCATCAGCGCTCCAGGCACTGGAATATTCTCAGACTTTTCTAACATCCAGACAGTAAACATCAGCGGCATGGTGCAATCATATGACCCCACAAAAGGCACAGTGACATTTAATGCTGAGATGAAATACTTTTACTCATGTGCCTATCCTCTGGAGTACCTCATCAACAACACAAAGATAGATGTGTAAGCATTCCACATGGTGTTTCCTCTTTCAGCAGCATTATAAGAATAAAAAAGCACTCCAGCCTGACAACAATGTCTCTCATCTTCTATAACCTGTATGGACAAAAAGTAGAACTCACTGGGGAAGATGCTCATGTGTCAATACTCTTCTATTAAAGGTCTTGTTAGACAGGGCCAGATTTGTGGTTTCTAGAGCCTCAAAGTTACATATGGAGGCCCCAGTTGATGATATTTTCATTCAAAATACAATATTTACTTCATAGTGCTTATTGAAGTAGTAAACTCAGCAAGCAAACAATCACTCTATACACAAAAAACAATGCTCCCTTAAAATCCAAACAGCCCTCTCTCACCAGGTTAACAGGCACCATGCGAATTAGAAGTGTCAGTAAACCAAAAATATATAGATTGTTATATTCAACTGATAAAGTACCAGGTTAGAAAAAACTATTAACTATTAACAAGGAGCTTTTCACCAACTTCCAATAACTATGAATGACTGGTCTAACACAATGGTTCAAATTGCATATGCTTGGGCAAGACTCCTAACATTGCATTCACCTACATCTGGAACATGATTTTAAAAGATCAAGTTTGCAATGTACCTACTTCTAAGTGCTGCCCCTTTCTCAATCATTTACTATAGTATAATTTCATCTTTAAGAAAACAAAATTTCAGCAAGTGGTTTGAGACACAGAAATACATTTGGGTCATATTTGGAATGTTCTGTATTTCCCTTTTATAGCTTGGTTCAAAAGAATTGAAATCCTGCATTTCTAGTTTGTTGCTGGCTATCCTATTCAGAGTGATGCCACTTCTGAAGAACAGTACTACATAATAAAACTGGATTGAGAAGAAAAACATCAAGTATATTCTACACAACATATAACAACAGCAAGAACTTCATTCACACTCAAGTTTAGCTAAACACACACTCTGCTATCACAGTGCGAGGCCCTGGAAAGAATCTAGCGAAAAAAAAGATAAAAACAATCCTCTTCATCTTACCAAAACTTGCACCTGAATGTCATAAAACTGGACTTCAGCTGAGATTTGATTTCCACAGTCTTGCAGTGAAGCTCTCAGGCCATTCTTTCTTCTATGACTAGTAGTAGATTACATCTGTGACTCAAGATTGGATAGTGATTTCATTTTGGAAAGGTTGTTAGTCTGTGTCCCCCACAAAATTCTCTCCTCAGTTTATGTTACTGTTCTGACATTGGAAATCTCTTTGCCCCCCACAGTTCATCCACCTCCATTGCAATGAAGGACAGCAATGGCAGCTTCATCAGCACACTGAGACTCAAACTCTTCAGTGTAGGGCAATTCAACAGCATCATACTTTCAAATAAGCAAAGATCTACCTGAACATGAGCTACACATGTGGTTTATACAGCAAATTTTTTTACGTAACCTTAATAACGTCACTCTTCTGTTTCCTTTAGGATAGTAACTTCACCAGACCCCTGGTCATGCCTAATTTGGGAATCGAGCTGAGGACTAGTGTATTTGTGCAGGTCCAAGCCACCAATCTCACCAGCCAGTACGAACACACATTTCAGCTTCACATTTTGATTAATGAAGCAGGATTTGATCCCGACTTGCTCCTGGTGAACCTTTAAGTGTAATTCCTGAATTCTGAATCTCAGATCCTGTTACATTTTAGGTACTTTGTGTTGCTGGATAGGTGTTATGCCTCTATATCGCTTAACCCGTTCAACACCACCTACTACAACCTCTTTGTGCCGTAAGTTCCTAATTTTTTTGTTTTTTAGGATAAAAGTTTAGAATTTTATGTGGACATGTTTTATGTTATGATTTTATCTTGCCATATGTTTTTATATTATACTGTAAGTGTAGAAGTGATTCATTGGTGCAGAAGTCATCTTTAGCAATGCTATTCAAATTCTAATCTCCTGTGGTCCGTAGGCAGTCTTAGGCTAAGGATTCACTGGAATGTGAACAGCTGCATTTTGATTGGGGTCGAACAAGTAAAAACCCCAAAACAGCATGTCAGTCAGGAAGGTAGCATGTTGCTATAAGCATTTTGAAGGCCGATTTATTCTTCCTCAGTTGAAGATGTTTGTTTAGGTGTTCAACTTGTAACATAAATTTGAACCAGTGCATAGTTTCTTTAACATGGTCTTGGTGCCCCCCGCTCAGCACATTTAGAGTTTTCCTGCTCTGTCACACTAACTTAAACAAAACAATGACTTGTTAATAGCTATTTGGTTTGACTTCATGCATAGCAAGCAGAAAAAACCCTCAAATGTGCATCGTGAGTGGGCTTCAAGATTATAGTTGGGAACCCCTGCACCATGAGTCAGTTCCTAAGTCACACTCGCAACACTGTTATAATACTGTGAATATGGGTTGGAAAAATGTTTGCAATGCACTTCTTCTGATACCTCAATCTCAGATGGTTTTGTGCATCTTATATATACATAGAAGTATATAGATTATCAGTAAACTTTCATGTACATTGGTGGGTTTTGGTATGCATGAAAAAAAATTTAATGTCTGGGTGTTCTACAGGTGCTACAGTGATGAGATGACCAACATAATAGAGAATGGCGAGAGTAATCAAGCACGGTTTTCCTTCCCTGCCTTTCGCTTCACAGAGCAACAGAACCAAACAGTTTCCACATACTACCTGCATTGCATTACGCGACTGTGTGACAGGGCTGTCTGCGGAGCCTACAGGGTAACCTCGTTTTAGCCTGCTTGAAAGCTTCCACATTCAAAACACACTATTGTGTATTTGGACAGGGCTACCTTTTGGATTTGTAACATATATTTGATTGATTAAACACACATACCCATACTTGTAGACATAAAAACATTCGATTTACATGTTTCTTACCTGAACATTATTCATCTGCACACAGCTGTGCCTCAATGGCAGAAGGAGGAGAGATGTGGGGTCTGCTTCGTCCTCCCAAGATGGAGTCTCAGAATCTGCCACCATCACATCTCCTCCCATCGTGACCAGGATTGAGAGCAGTATGCCATTTGAATCATATGCACATAGACACAACACAATTGACAGCACTTCAGGACTAATTTTAGGCCAATTTTTGAGCTAAATGACAAAATAATGTATTATTCACAAAAAGAAAAAGTGAATTTAAGTCAATCTTTAGGTTTATTTCAGCCAGTTCCAGATAAACACTGTCCAGTGTGTGATACTCTAGGCAAAATGACAGGCTGGTCATTTGTACATTCACTCCTACATATAACTAGTTTCAGTCTCAGAATAGAGAATCAAAACAAAGATGAAAATATAAACATGTTTCTACATGTTCAGTCCAATAACCTTCCAAATATAGTGTTTTATGCAAAAGCTTTTAGCCCGATGAAGTTGGTGAACAAAAATTATCCCATTTACATGAACTGACACATTCACCATAAATATAGCTACAAACAAATAAACACTGTGATGTTGAATACCTTCAGTATTTGCTAAGCTTACAAATAGTGATTTTAATATTAGATTCAACATTTTGTTCTAAAGAGCTATTTTGTCCTTTGGTGTTTAGAGATTGACAAACAGTAATGCTAATTGCAAATATTTACTTAGGAATGCAGTAGAAAATGACGGACAGAAAGTATCTGTTCTTAATGCATGATTTTTTTCCATGATCAATTCCATGTTCAATTTTGCCACGAATCAGGTGTTGTGTGTGTGATTTATGCCGTACAGTATTTCCTCGGTTTTCACAGAAGTTACGTTCCAAGAGCGCCTGTGTAGAGAAAATCTGCATTGTTGTGTTTTGGTAAAAAAAAGCATATTTTTACGGTGTAAACCCATAAATATGCAACCAAAAGACTTACATTTCATTTTAACCTCAGTTTGATGCATTGCGTTTAACAAAAATATAAAGGTAAGGCCATACAGACTGTACTGTAATTCATGCATGTGTATTTTTTTCACTTTGGTATGTGTTGTGGGTTTCTTTGGTATATACAGGTAATAAATTAGTGTAATTTAATAAATAAAAATACAGCAAAATGTAGGTGTAATCACCAATAACAATTTACTGTTCATCAGTCCTGCATATTATTAAAGCTGACATTGGAGCTCAACAGCCTATTTTAATTTAATTAACAGTAATAAAACTACTGGGCTTTGAGAAGAACAAAAAGAAAAACCAGAGAAACCCCCAAGATGAGTCAGGGGTGGATTGGCATTCTGAGCATTCTGGAAAAGAACAGCTGTCCGATGGGGGGGAATCGGAGGGGGGGAGGGCGTGTCAGGTGCGGGAGGGTGGGGGGGGGTGGGGCGTGCGTGTCAGAATCGGGGAGGGTCTTTTTTAACAATTAACTTGTGCAGTCCATAGATGGATAACTGTTGTGATGTTTCACTGTGTGAAATGACCAGGCACCCTCCGCTGCATTCACAGCATCC
>JBBMFX010034580.1:0-11844 GCA_037832545.1 Rhabdalestes septentrionalis
GGACAGAGGAAAAATGGCCCACCTGCCACAGTCTTATATAATAGTATTATATTATAATAATAATAATAATTATTATTCTTATTATATCTTCCTCACATTTGATAAATATGCCTAATGCCTAATTCAACAAATGAAGGAATTTTATAAATGTTTTCAATAAAATGCATTAGGACAGAGACTAACCGCGATGTGGCCATATATTATTTGATGTGAGCTTTATTGTAATTGTGGAATTATGATTATTACAGAATTATCGTATTATTATTGTCACAGAATTTACCATTTTAGTACTGATATCATCAAAACAGCCTGAAAATAAGCCCTCTAACCAATCACTTGGCCAGACACAGTTATTACATAATCGCCTGTTTCAATTGTTTGAGACAGATCTTCCGCAGTTGTTAGATCTCACAGTCATGTTGTGTCACGAGAACTGGGTGTTTCATCAGTTGGATTGAGACCAACACAAAAAGGAACATTCACTGAGACATGTCATTTAACAAGCTTTAACATGTCCAGAGTGTAATGGTTTATTTGTTAGCAAAGTAGCTAATACTTGTGTGATATGTATGACTGCTCATTACGATTTACACTTTTTTTCTATCAAATGAGTCACATATTGGTTGTTGGAACAGTGTTGCATTCTAGGGCTTTAGTTGTTTTATTGAAAAAAATAATTATATTGTTAATCACAAGTATTTCTAGGGCAACAATAGTCAGCGTAAATGTGATTATTGTGACAGACAAGTGTTTTTGTGGGTGCTTCATTAAGTTATTTTTATGTTGGTTGAAAATGATTGTACCCCATTATCTATTCACCGTTGGATTTTCAATGTGTTATAAGATTATCACTGTATATTTTTTATGTTTCTTCATCAAGGGTAAATCAATATTAAACAATGGTATTAATGCATCATTTGCACCCTATTGATTGCTGCAGTAAAAGCCTCTGTTCTCCTGGAAAATCTTAACACTAGATGTTGCAAAATTGTGTTAAGGATTTGATTGCATAGAGCCATGAGAGCATGAGTGAGTCCAGGTACTGATGTTAGGTGTTTAATTTTGGATCACAAACAACACTCCAGCTCATCCCACAGCTATTGGATGGAGTTCCATCATGCCAGAGAACACTCCACAATGTTGCGGGTCTTTATTGCCCTCTTGCCAGACCTTGGCACAGAGAAAGCCATTCCGTTGGCAGTGTTTTCTGTGGAAATTCTGCAAGCTTTGTATGTTGTCTGGATTTTGCAGCTCTGCTTACTGTAAGGTTTTGTAGATAGACCTCAATTTTCTATCAGTCAACACAGCAAGAATGCTCATTGCTCAAGTGGTTTACGCTGTCTTTTGGTCTAAGGCCTGAACAAGCATGGGCGTGTTGGTAAAAATGAAGAGTCAATTTGCCAGCAGTGCAGGCTGACTTTGAACTTCTGTCTTCTGATCTTAACGCAGCTGTCCCGGAGAGCCATGCAGAGGCTCATCCAGCGCATCTTACGCAAGCTGACTATCCTAGGACAGTATGAGGAGTCTCTAGTGACCTCCAGCACAGCAGCAGCAGCTTCAGTGGAAAAACCGGGTGGTCTGAAGGCCAAGCAGCATGTGGTGCGCAGAGAGGAGTGTGTGCTTAACATATGTGATGACCCCTTCATTCTCGCCCAGCAGCTCACACACATTGAGATGGTGAGTAGGGAAGGCCCTGATTTCAGCTTCTGGAGCAGCCACTGTTTATCCAGTACCATTTGGACTGTTCGACAAAAACATTCCATTTTGCCATTTTGTTCCTTAGACCAAAATAAGCAACAAATGCACAAGCTTAGAATCATCTCTGCTTCTTTAAAGTAGGTGGCAATTAATGCCTTTAACTTCCTGTAGGAGAAACGTATCTGTTCACCAGTAGCAGCACAAACGAGCACAAACTGGCTTGCTGTGTTTGCATATTCCAGCAGAAAAGCATTTTGTTTACTTAAAAATATCAAATGTGATTTACACTTAATTGTGACCATTAGAAAATTAATACAGTAGTAAGTGGTAACCATAGCGATCAGATTATATGAAAAAAGATTTTTGCTCAGCCATAGTTAATGCCAGTTTTTTTGACATAGTGTTTTACTGGTGACAGTGTCTCATCACATAGTGAGAGGTGTGTATGTATGTGCATCTCATCTATGTGCTAACAGTATTTCAGTTTATAATTGTGTGGGGCAGTCATATCACAGTGTTTTTGGTTTAGTGAAGCCCTCAGCTTTTGACAGTTTGGTGTGTTTTGTTCCACTGCAGGAGAGACTCAGTTACATTGGCCCCGAGGAGTTTGTCCAGGCATTCGCCCAGAAAAGACCCTCCGACAACCACAAGGTGAGCTAGTTTTCACACAGCCACTCTGACCACAGATTATGTAAGAGACCACTAAATGGATTGTGAGTGACTCACTGAACTAGAGAATAAATGATTTCTACATGACATAAGACCACATGACCCCGGAGCTAAAAGTGGATAAACAGTTGATTGGCTCTAATCATCCGTCGTTATTTCTGGAATGAGTGCAAGGGCTGTTTGCTCACCTTTGGAACATTTTGTCCTCAGAGTTTCTTCAGCAAAAGAAGAGCAAGTAATCTCGAGGCGTACGTCGAGTGGTTTAATCGTCTAAGCTACCTGGTGGCCACAGAAATCTGCTTGGTAAGAACATTTCTCATCTTTTATGGGAATAAAATACCATACCAATAATTCATGTGCAAAGTGGCATTTAGAGCTAAAATGCTGAAGTATTGCGCGCATGTATTACACGCTTATGTTACAGAGATGTTCTGGATTCATTTAAAGTCAGTCCGAGAGATTTAAAATGCAACAAGATTTGCCAAAATGAGTTCACATTTACCCCCATTTTGGCCTCATAACTCCCCTCCTCCTCATCTTTCCTCTTTCAGTACTAACACTATGCTGCCCTCTGGTGTGTGTGTGTGTGTGTGTATGTTGTAGCCAGTGAAGAAGAAGCACAGAGCTCGGGTCTTGGAGTTTTTCATCGATGTGGCACGGGAATGCTTCAACATTGGCAATTTTAACTCTCTAATGGCAATTATAAGTAAGTTTACGCTTTATTCCCTTGTTGTTAAAAACTAATCAACATTTTATGTCAATCATAAAAACATTAAACCACAAGAAGTCATACAATAGAGTGAATATAGCAGAGTTAAAACATGATGCGAAGCACAGGACAGAACACACAGCATTGTTTTTGTGGAATAATCATTAAAATATGATGTGAAACAATATATGATAAAGTGCTTAATACTTAATCCCACAATACCACTTTACAATAAGAGTACAAGGTTTAATGAATCGGTTGCAGCAAGTTTATAAAAGGTTATTACAAAGGTAATAAACACTTTAAACTTCTGTTAAACCATAATCATTAGTCACTGTTATTGCGATAATAAATGAGCACGTATTGATGCCATATCACTATTTGGCAAGCAACAGTTTGTATTTGCCCTTGAAAACATATTAGAAAGTAGTAGTAAGTTGTACTGCGTACTCCTGAAGGAAACTGCTTAGGTTACGACAAGAACAGTATCTATGTCTAAGTAAATCCAGTAAAAAAATCTGTGGAGGTTTTGTAACAGTGGTGCCGTTACAGTGAACGGTTTGTTCCAGCAAACGTTGTTGCTAAGTAACAGGTTGCTGGGTTAATTCAGTTGACATGCAGATAGATGTTCATGTTTGAATCGGCCAATGAGATTTCAGGAGTGGAATCGGCCATTTATTAAACGTGCAGTTTGTTCAACTTTATTCATTGTTCTTCATTCACTGTTCTGCCTACAGCTGGAATGAACATGAACCCTGTGTCCAGACTGAAAAAGACCTGGGGCAAGGTCAACACGGACAAGTTTGAAATCCTCGAGGTAAAAGACAGTGTGACAAAGAATGAGAGAAACATACTTTCATGTATTGAAATGCATATGTGTAGTATCTGTTAATAAAACTATTTTCTTCATCTTCACAGCATCAGATGGATCCATCCAACAACTTCTACAACTACCGCACTGCCCTGCGAGGAGCTACTCAGAGATCTGCAACGGCTCACACTACCAGAGAGAAGGTAGTTTAACCCTGTCGCTCTCTCTCACTTACACCCTCTCTGCTGTTCCTGTTGCAATACTGTATATTCCATTTTCATTGAAAATAATTTTTAAAAAGGCCACATTTAAGTGAATTAGAGACTGAAAGAGGGTAATCGTATCTGTTATGTAGTAACACTGGCATAATTACAGTGTTTACATAATGAATATCTTTGGACTCTAGTAAATAAATGGTAAATAATTAAGTAAAAATAGTGATAATGCCTGTCTTGTGTTCTTCCCCCAGATTGTAATTCCATTCTTCAGTTTGTTCATTAAAGACATTTACTTCCTAAATGAGGGCTGCGCCAGCCGACTTCCCAACGGACACATCAATTTCGAGGTGAGATGAATTTTTGGGAGCTAAAAATGTTTTTATTTAATATTATAAAAATGTCATTTTGATTCTGTTTGTTTTTTTGTTTTGTTTTTTTTTCATTACTGAACTGTATTTTGTTTGTGTGACAGAAATTCTGGGAGCTGGCCAAGCAAGTGAGTGAGTTTCTGTCGTGGAGGCAGGTGATCTGTCCGTTTGAGAGGGACAGGAAAACCCTGCAGTATCTCATCAGCGTCTCCATCTTCACAGAGGACGGTGAGTTGTGAGGTTTTACTCCAGTACCACAAATTGTAATTACGTTTTTTTAAATAGAAAAACAAGAAGTTGGAAAAGAAGTAAAATAACAGGTTAATAAATGTGTAATTTAATAAAGTACAGTTAAATGTTTGTTAAAAAATATACCTGTCTATAATCGGCTAATTAAAAAAATTGAGTCATTTAAGCACTTTCCTTGCTACCCATCCCAGTGTTTTCTATTTGACGGTCATGACAAGCTGGTTTAGATTTTTGTTTTGTTTTTTGTTTTGTTTTTTAGAACTACAACTGGCCTCCTACGAAAGTGAAGGTCCAGAAAACAACCTGGAAAGAGACACCCGCCGCTCACTTAGGTAACCACCCTCATCAGAGACGTTCTGTGCTGTAGAAAGAAAAAGCTGGTATATTTTAAACAGTTCTAATATCCCAGTGGAGCTGGGTATCAGTCAGGATTTTCACTATATCACTATTGAATTGACTCTAAACCAAACTGATGTGTGTGTGTGTGTGTGTGTGTTAGTGTGTGGCTTAATCTTTAGCTTGAGGAGCAAGGATTGGGTTAATTACTTACTAAGTAAAGTACTTAATTTAATGTAAACAAATGTCATTTAGACAGCCAATCAGAAGTATTGATTTTGAAACGAGCATTATTATAGGCTTACTGATGCTGATAAAACAGACTGATCTGTGCTATGTGGAACTGGAACAGTGCTATGAAAGTACTGCATTGTACACTGATTAGAAGTGATTCAAATGTATAGACCTTTTTGCCCATTTGTTGACCTTGTGTTTTGTGTGTATCGCAGGTCATCACTCAGCAGAATGTAATGCTGATTTTGGACCTATGGATTGTCGATTCTGAATGAAGACCCCACATCGTAAACTGAAAGTCTGCACACTACTGCAGGAGCTGCAAACTGTTAAAAGAGTTTATTTGTATGAAGATTCTGTATAATTTTCTCCTCCTGGGTCTGAGACTGGATTCTCAGCACCTTCATCACTTTAAAGGACACTTACTCCTCTTGTACCTCATGTAAAAATCTGAATAAGCTTCATCTTATAAGCATACTGTGTCTTTCCCTGGCTGAAGGAAGAGCATGTCGCTGGCTGACCTCTTCTGCTATGCTGTGTAAGCTTACTTGTGTTTGTTATTTTGTACTTGCAAAAGTATTTCTAGTTTTGTGTACATGTGTGATGGTATCCTGTATCTGTTTTTGTACGTTTTTTTGGTGACCTATGAGTTTATAGTCAGAACATTGCCTTATAAAGAATCACTAACATAACTGATCCTTAGGCTTTTGTCTTCAGTAACATCTCTGTTTAATGGTGTTATATTTACAATCCTTTTCAATCCAAAAAGCAGAACAGTTCATTACCTGGTCCTAGTTTTGCTGTCTAACTGGTCCTTGGGCACCCCCTAGTGTCAAAATGGATGAACAGGCATTTTCATAAAGAAACATGATGTCTTGTAGTCAGTGTACAAGGATTTACACGTTTTCTCTGAGGAGTTAAAATGCTTTCAATTCAGTTCTGTTTCGTTTATAATCCACATTTTACAACTGCGGTCACAGACAGTTTCACAGGATCCAAGTCTGAGCCCATAATGGGCAAGACAAAGGCATTAGAGAAAAAGGAAAAACTCCACAAAACTGGTGGAAGAAATTTAAAGGTAAACCAACACCCCAAACAGGGGACTCCTCCCCTTTTGTTTAGCTCTAGAGAGTGAAAGAGAATATATGTCCCTGTGAATAATGACAGAGGCCTTAGTATTTCACAGCATATATTTTCCCAATCTAATGATAAATGTTTTCAGTTATCCGCATCAAATAAGAGAATTAGATTTATAGATTATTAGATTACTAAATTAACACCACCAATATAAGACAAAAAAGTAATTTTCAACACAAAATAACATTTTAATGCTAATGAACACACTGACATTAGGAATCCATGATTTCATAAAAATATACTCAACAGCAGTGCCTGTCTTTAATGGACACCATTATTTGATTTCGATTCCTATATTTAACAAGTACAAACCTCACCTTTATACTTATTGTATAGTACATCACATCAGTTAATCAGCTTTAAAGGACCCATATGCTACACTTGCTTGTAGATTGTTTTCTTTGAGGATTTATTCAGGGTTGACATTAATTTTACATGACCATTTTCCATCCTTCATGCCTACTTTTTATCTGTTCCTTTTTGGAAATGTTCTGGTTAAGTCACAAAACATTTTGAAATACAACAAATTTTACTCTATAGGCCAGAGGTTTGGGCCCACCCTCAGATTATTATTATTTTAAAAAAAAATGAAAACATTAGAAATGCTTGAGTGTAACTAAATAGTTTTCAATGTTTTGTAGTCTGTAGTAAAACATTTAGCCACAAAGTCTCAAACTAATGGTATTGAAGACATCAAGACGAAATATATGAGGTATGGCTCAGTTCTTCACCTTCACACAATTCTTTCTGGTTTACATTTCATTGGGCAAACTTTCACTCTTCAACAGGTTCATGATCGCAAGCGTTCTTCAAAACTGTGCCAACATTATATCCAGTAAAACAAAGTGAGCGTCCAGCAAGTTATTTCCAAATATTGCTTGAAAGCACGTGTGCTTCTGAGATGAAGGCAAGGTATTTCTTTTACATATTTGTAAAAGTTTGATAAAAGCAGCCTATTGTTAATTATTGTTTTTATCCGAGGGTGGGCGCAAACTCCATCTTTGATCAAATGAATTTGGTGAAACTTTACTGAGGAGCAGTTTTCCTCATGACAACTGACATAAACGCAAATCAATACTTATAAAGGCTCATTCTAAGGGTTAATTTTCAAACCATTTTCTAGGTTCAAATGTCCTCATGTAAAACTTGAATTGGTTACATGTCAGCTATCATAAATCCTGTCCTTTGGTGAAGTGTAAAGAGTGAGGACCATTATATATATTTTTTACTTCATATTAATAAATGACTAATCAGATATGTCCTTGTGAGTATTGCTTATTCATGATGTCCCACACTGCTCTCGGCGTGAGAGCTCATGTGGCGTGAGAGGTGGTGCCGTTCTCTGAAGCCCTCGCCACAGATGGGACACCTCAGCCTCCCCTGGTTGCGTGGGCACCGCGGTTCTGCCGGCCTCTTGTGGTGGGACCTCATGTGCTGCACCAGGTCTGAGGTCATGTGGAAGGAGGCGCTGCATTTGGCGCACCAGTTTTGAGCAGACAGGCCCAGGGGCGAGACAGCGGCGGGTAAAAGAGACCATTCAGGGCTAATTTGGGCCTGGAGTGGTTTTGGGCCTCTGGACCACAGCCCTGGTTTATAGACAAGAGCTTGCTGTTCGAGGAGGCCTCTATTGAGAACTGAAGTCTGGCTTTCAGTTGCCTTGACAGCGGCTTGAGCGAGAATGCCGGGGAACGCAGGAACAATCCTGGGGATGAGTCTAAAGGTCATGGCGAGACTATTGGTTTGGGAGCGTGGAGGCTGCATGAAGGCACTTTTCTCCTCCTGGTCTAGTGCAGTGGATGATAACTGTGATCCTCTGGTATGAGACACTGAAGGAGTTCGAACCGGATTATTATTGGCCACGGAGTCCAGAGCTTCTAGGCTGGCATTGCGGTTGTCATGGCAGCGTGTTGCCCAGTGCAAAGAACGTCCACCTTCATTAGCCATGCAGGTCTCACCACCACCAGGCGACGACTTTCTTTTCACCAAAGTGGCACACAGTCTTTTAAACGCAGGCCGATCATCATCATCACTTTCGCCTGACTCTACAGAGGCTATAGAGTGTCTCCTTTTAGAAATGCTGCCTTTGCCGTTGACCCTTGTGCAGTTCTCCAGGTTCCTGGCCAGATTGTGGAAGTCCACAGGCCCGTCCTGTATTTCTGGTATTTTCTGAGACCTGCTGTGGCTGAATTTCCCTGGTCTTTCAGTGCAGAAGAATCTCTGGTGCGCCACGACTGGGAACTCAAACAGAAAGCGTTGTTTGCAGTAGGAGCACCTGTAACCTACAAGAGTCAGATACAAAATCAGAAAACTCCACTGATACAGATGGAAACTGCTTATCTTATAGCTTTACAGACACACAGAGTCACAAAGACAAGAACAATATAAAAGATAAAGTCTAAATAAATCAATCAATATTTAAATAAATGTATGTATATATATATATATATATGCGTGTTAAGGGTGGAGTTATAGATTGATGGGTGTGTGTGTGACAGAGGGAGGAGTTATAGAGTGATGGGTGTGTGTGTGACAGAGGGAGGAGTTATTGAGTGATGGGTGGGTGTGTGACAGAGGGAGGAGTTATAGAGTGATGGACGGGTGTGTGACAGAGGGAGGAGTTATTGAGTGATGGGTGTGTGTGTGACAGAGGGAGGAGTTATTGAGTGATGGGCAGGTGTGTGACAGAGGGAGGAGTTATAGAGTGATGGGCGGGTGTGTGACAGAGGGAGGAGTTATAGAGTGATGGGCAGGTGTGTGACAGAGGGAGGAGTTATAGAGTGATGGGTGGGTGTGTGACAGAGGGAGGAGTTATAGAGTGATGGGCAGGTGTGTGACAGAGGGAGGAGTTACAGAGTGATGGGCGGGTGTGTGACAGAGGGAGGAGTTATAGAGTGATGGGCAGGTGTGTGACAGAGGGAGGAGTTACAGAGTGATGGGCAGGTGTGTGACAGAGGGAGGAGTTGTAGAGTGATGGACGGGTGTGTGACAGAGGGAGGAGTTATAGAGTGATGGTGTGCGATAAGGGGGGAATTTATAGAGTCTGATGGGTGGCTGTGTGATGGTGGAGGAGTTATAGAATCTAGGGGATAGTAGGATTTTCTGTGGCGTTCAGTGGAGCACTTCATGCTGAAGAGGCTAAAAGTGCTTCTCAGTTCAGCTATGACAGTGTGGAGTGGGTAGAAAGCATCGTCCATGTTGGACTAGACAACGATCTCCTTTCAGCCATGTTTTCCATACTGTCAAGTCCCTCACCCACCACTGAGCTTGCAGCTTTACTCAGCTTTAAGATATTCTAATGTATAAAGATACCAAGATATGAGAATGGCACATGTAATTGTTCCATGTAATAAATAGTCATAACTACCTTTCTTGCTGATCTGAGCACACTGAAGTCCCAGCAGATCAGCCAGCTCTTTCCCATACCAGACCCGAAGCTCTGTCCTCTTTGTGATGTTTTTCAGTGCTCGATAAAACAGACAGCCATCCATCACATAAGCCTCCATGTTCTGTTCCCCTGGGTTCCTGGCTGAACGCACCAGCTGCAGCCAAACTGGACCCTCAGCAGAAGGACTGGGCACTGATGTGTTCACCTGTAACAGAAAAAAAATATGAACATCAATATCACTCAATGCTCAAAGTGATTAATTCATCCAATCCAGTGGCTGAGGCTTTCTGACTTTCCAAACGTCACTCATCACATTGAATCCATTACAAACATTATTAACATTACAAACATTTTTTGAATATTAGCAAATTAAGCAACAAAGAGCTCAGCTTAATGTCCTATGTAGTAAGGTATTTTCAGAAAAAAAACATTCCACCTGGTTTGTAATATATTTGAAGTAAATTAAAAATTTTAAATTGTATCTTTGTTCTCGCAAATTCTCTAAAAATAAGGTTGACATCTGACAGGCAGTGCCTGCCCCACTACCTCAGAGTAGCACTCTAGCTGAAAAGTTGCTTAATAAAGCTCCTAAGTGCTTTAGTGTTAACAGTTACCTTACCAAATAAAGGGAAAGGGCAGGATGAATTGTAAATAAGTCAATATTCATAATTAATTCACAAATTTTTCAAAGGAAGCTGGAAAGGACCATAAAAATAAACTCCATTCCTCTGCCGAGATGTATCGACATCTGTAAAAGCGCAAATACATTCATCTCAAATGAGAAGATGCCCTGCAACTGATTTAGCTTAACAGTTTATTTCCATCTGCATTAAACTCTACATGGCGATGAAATCATTGCACAATGAGCGAGTTTCTAGTGGATTGCATTTTCTACACACTCAGATGCTTCCATCACGTGTAGTCATGTAATATGAAAATGATGATATTGGGGATTTAAATACATGCATGTTATAATCTCCTCTTTAATCAGTCTGCTGGATTCCACTATTGTGATTGACTTTCTCGCCCTGCTAATGCCCCGCGTAAACGTAGATTAAGTACTCCCACCCAGCCCAATTCATGGATGTGATATGTGCTACTACACTAAATACAGCGAGCAGCAGTGGTCAGAAACATTTTCCGCCAGTGTGAGGTGACATCTGGCTGGGAAATCATTGAGATTACTTTCAAAATTAATCAGAGACCCAGGACGAGAGCTTATTGAAACTTCAATAGTAACACCAACAAAAGAACAGATTATTTGGTGATTGTATCAGGATCACATCCTAATGGAACAAAAACACTGTAAATCATTTTTACAATTTTTGTCAATACATGTTACTGAATGTAGGTCTCACCTGATGTGCATAAGTGGTCACATGCCTATCCGAGCATCTGAGGGCTATGAAGACAATACTGTCACACAGAGACGTGTGCTGAGGGTCACACGGCCCAAATACGGAGCCGGCCGGAACATCGCAGGACGTGTGAACACTAGCCAGCATTTCAGCAATCACCATACAGCTACAGAGGAACAGAAAAGAGTTTAGAGAGTCCAACCAGTCCTGAGCCATGGATCAGTACAGATTCATCTGCTCACAGACCCATTACACCTGGTCAGAATCAGATGAACCACAGCTGGGCACACCTGGCCTATTGGCCCACCTCGACAGTTCTGTTTCTTAACTATCTATAATTTACACTAAGGGTTATCTCTTTATTTAATTGGTCAAAATATTTATTTAAATCCGAAATAAAGCATCTTACTGTTATTTTCCGAATCCAAGTTGCTGGCACCCAAAGAACGCCCTTTCTTGAAGATGAGTAGAAGCTGAAGGACGAAAACTGGCTGCCTCAGCTAGTGTGTGTGCAAAAATGTATGCCTTTTATCCTTCTTTATCTTTCATAAAATCTCTTTTCCCCACCCATATGCCAACAAACCCCACCCTCTGCCCTGGGATTTGTGAGGAGAGTCCAGTCTCCTCCCATTGGCTTGATGGATCAAGAGGGGGGTGGGGGTGGGGGGTGCT